>JAULKK010301634.1:0-12524 GCA_032355705.1 Rubia peregrina
CACAATTTTGCAGAAAGAGCATTAATTGTGGTAGACATATCCTTTATTCCTAATCCATTCTCATTAGTAGGTAAGCATCATTTTCTCCATGATCTCCAATGTAATTTATGGTTTCCTTCATCATTCCACACAACTAATCACTAGCTCTTAACTCCCAAGGTAAATTTCATTTAAATACTCCTAGAAACCTGAATTTTTTATTTTAAATTTAGGTGTGCTTTTTATATCATAGTTTCCTTTTATGTTTTTGAATTTAAAACCAATCAACTTTGCTCACTCCGCCACACTATTTTCGATATAACTTTGAAAAAAAGGAGTAAATCTCTACAACTTTAATTGAGAGATTTACTTTATTAATGAAATATTGTGTGATATTATTACCTATTTTATCTATCAATCACTCTAATTAATATGTATTTTATGTTGCCATAATTTATGATTAAATGAAACAAATTGATTAAATTTGTAGGTGTCTGCATTTTTTATATCATTATATCTTGCATCACATGTAAATGTAAATAAAGGAATGAAAATTATTTTATTTGTAATAAAAAAATTTAATTTTCTTTGAGGAGTTATATTAAATAGGTGTAATTAGTATGTTTTATTTTCTTAAAGGAGTTATATGAAGTAGGTGTACCTGTGTACTTTGACATTAAATTTTCGTATTTATTATCATTTATTAGCCGATAACTCATTTTTTATGGTGCATGACTCTCAAAACTTATCCCTCTTTATTTTAAAAATATTTTCTCTTTTTTCAAAA
The DNA here is from genome assembly GCA_032355705.1 of Rubia peregrina. Classification (NCBI taxonomy): domain Eukaryota; kingdom Viridiplantae; phylum Streptophyta; class Magnoliopsida; order Gentianales; family Rubiaceae; genus Rubia; species Rubia peregrina. The sequence goes on from JAULKK010301634.1 coordinate 767, forward strand.
AATAAAATAACAGTTTTACATTACTAATTAATCCTTTAATCAAGCCGAATGTGATTATGTCACTATTATAATAAACTGGAATGAAATATTAGCTATACTAGATGAAATTTAGTAAATACCTTTAACACTTTTCAAATTATTTAGAGCAAATATATTTGATACCATCGCAGTTTCAAAGATTTGATGGTTATTATTTATGTTATATTAATATTCTCACAGAGAACAGAAGTACTGTTTGATATACTATCATAAAATATTTAGTCAGTATCAATATTTAAAAGTTATACTAATTTTTATATGATACTATGATACTTTCATCATTTACGTGGGGGTATAGTATAACCTCACTTTAAAATAACATGCTAAAAAATTAAATGGCAGTTGACTACAACTTCTTCCGCCTCAACTGCAATGAAGATAATCACAGATGTGAAGAACCAAATTGATATTATTATTGCATATGTGGACTTATCCGATATTGAGACTACAAACTCTATATGAAATAATAAAAAATCAGGCATCCTAGTAATTTGTAATTATTTAACATATATTTATTTCATGCACGATTAAATTAATTTATACATTCATCCACTTTTTAATCTTTAATGTATTTGATGTGTCTAGTAACATCTGCAAGGGAAGGACCCCAACTAGTGATGAAGGCATTAGAAAGTGGGGCTATTTTTCTTATCCACAAACTAGCTGATAAGTTTATCTCACAGTACGTGCATCAAATTTTTATGAAAGAAAGTTATGAAAGCATAAAAAGGGAATTGCATATGAACATGTCATCCACAATCAATCACATATTTAATGGAATAAGTTTAAATAAGATCCATTATGAAGGTAGTGGCAAGCAGTTGAGAAAATATAGGAAGAGAAAGAATAGTGAGAATAAGGATGGTGATGATCATCCTCATGAAAGGAAATCTTTGGAGTTTGTGAATTCAAATTCCAAACAAGAAACAAGCAAAGAGAATATGGATAATAAGAAGATGTGTATTAAGTGGACTGAAGAGCTTCACCAAAAATTTATGGGTGCTATTGCTCAGCTGGGTGCGGGCTGAAAGTGTGTTTTTTTATTCCTCTAAATTAATAATATTTATAGTCCTTGCTTATTTTCCCCCCATATAATGTGTGTTTGTGTGTTTTTTTGACCTCATATTATATGACTCTTATATTGATGTTTAAAATGAGTGTGTGTATTATCCTTTTTGTTTTCAAGTACTATAAGAATTGCCACATATTGTTTGCTACTAGAAGTTTACATGTATGAGGTGGGATTATTCTTCCAATGAAATACAGGCTTGAACATTTACATTTCCAAAACAGAAGTGTGTAATGAATATAGCACTATTAATAGTATAGTTCAACATCCGTAACCTGCTAGACTACGTTTTTTTATAGTACATGATATTAATACAAAGACTTGAGTGAGATGGTCTCACTCATTCTTATTGTGAGACGAAGGGTCTAAGTACAATTATATAAATATGAGACATGACCTTGGGTACATTATGTAATTTTTAAAACTTTACTTATTACTTTGTCTCACCATAACTTATGGTGAGACGGTCTCATATGAGTCTTTCTCTTATTAAATTATTTAGTTTTATGAACTTACTAATAACCATGAAATTGGATAAAGGTTTCTATCCGAAGAGATTCTAAATATAATGAATGTTCCCAGCATTACAAGGGCGCAAGTGGCTAGTGATCTCCAAGTTAGTTGTCTTTTTCATTATCTTATGCTTTTATGAATTGATTTACCAACATATCAAGTTTATTTAGTATGTAAATATTTTTTAATTGAAATGTCTCCAACGAAAAGCCACACAAGAATACAGGTATCACAATAAAAGAAGTAAAATTTCCATGGCTACCTAGGAATCAAAATGGAAAGAAAAGATGAGAGTATTTGGGAGTATGCCTTGTCAAGATTACCACGCTTGGGAACTGGAGGAGCATAATGCTAAAACCAGTTCAGTTCCTTATTGTGCAATCTATCCCACAAAGAAGGCTATCATTTTTGGCATTAGAAATGAAAATATTGGTAATCTTGATGTTCCCGTTATTAACGCCCATGAATATTCAAGGCAAGTGAATCTCACCACAGAGAAAATATTTGAAGTGGCAGATCCAATTGATGACGATGCTCTTATGTTTAATGCCCGAATTTGATATTTGACCTCCTATGGTGAAAAAATGGGATGCTAGTGGCTTCAAGATCATATTTGGGGAATATTTTAAGGAAAACTTGTTATTTGTTTACATATGTTTGTTGAGAATTTTAAAAGTGTTGGTAAAACAATATGTACTATCTTTATCCATTGTGAAAAAGAAAGAACTTATTTTTTTTTCTTAAAAAATAATAGATTTCATACAATGAATGTAGTTTATCCTCTATATATGTAAATGATATATTTAGAAAATATACTCGGTTAACTAAATTTATCTTGAATTTTTTTAAATACAATCTAATTTTGTAAGTGCGTGGACAATTTTTTTAAATGAGTTTCAAATCTAAAGAAATTATGCATGATGTCTCTTTATATACGTGTGTGTAACGTGTAAAACTTAAAGGGGGGGATTTTGAAAATTATATTTGTGTCTCTAGTTGGATTAAGAAAGAAAAAGCATACTAAGAGAAATGAATAACCACATCAAACATAAATTGAACTCCAACAAAGGAAAATAATAATGGAAACTATACTTTCTCAACTAGAAAATGAGAAATTTAAGGATATATTTTGTTTAAGTTTATAATTTAGACAAACTCTTGGAAAGACTATCTTGCCATAGGCACAGGAAACACGGGGTTCAATTAGAATAATAGGAAATTAGGGATGAAATTGTAATATTCCGGAAACTATAATTAACATGCTATATATACAAATCATACCTTTTATTTTCTTTTAAAATTAATTTCAACCGCGATGAATTTCTCTCTCTCTCTCTCTCATTTTTCACTTTGTGTTTTTATTTCCTTTGTCGTTTAATCTTATCTTTCTTCTTTGTCGTTTAATCTCGTCTTTCTTCTTCGTCATTCATTTTTCTCCAATTTTTGCCATTCATTTTGCCGGTTCGTTAATTGTGTTTGTGAGAGGTAATTTTTACCCTTTGTGTTCAACTTTTTATTTTATATTCCACTTTTTATGTTTTTAGTGCAGATCTATTGTTTTTTTTGTTTTATTGCACCACAATGGGAAAACAAAGGTGAATCTGTCAAAGGTCCTTCGAATGTCAAAAGTAATATTTATTTGTTGAATTTGTGTCGTTAATATGATATGAATCTCCTTGCGAAAACTCTGAGTTGCGGAATATTAGATCTTTGACTAAATAGGGATTTCACAAACCCTAGTATAGTCGCACAAACTGATCAAAAGTAGCCCTCACGATCTTGAGCAACTCAAGAATTGTAAAGCCAATTAGCCCGCATGATTAGTTCACAATTTGAAAATTTGCTCGTTAACTAGCCAGCAGGATTAACTTGACAAATAAGGGTTCTTTGTGCACTTACTAGCCCGCAGGATTAGTTCGTAAAGGGTATTGATACTTAATTAATCCACAAAATTAAGCAACAATGAAGATTAATGTTCGCAAGAAATGAACTCAAAAATATGAATTTTTGATTGAAAATAATGTTGTTTGTAAACCCCTTTTTTACAGTGTAAAATTTGGCAAGTACAAATAGAAACTGAAAAGAATTATGGCAGTTTTAAGAACCTAAAACCATATATAACTACAATACCTAATTTAAATCTAAATGATGACCATATTCATCAAAGGAAATCAATCTAAATATTGGATGAATTCCTGAATGAATCTACGTTATCTAAACCTACCAAATCTAATTCTAATCAAAATAAAACTCCTAAATTACAATATTTCGTAATTAATTCTAAATATGAGCACGCTACCTCATCAAAAAACCCAATGGGAAAAGAGTATAGTCTTAAGCTCCTAAATATACTAGACTAATAATAATATAATAAATGACATTTTTGACATCTTGTCATAATATGTATTTTTGTTGTCAAGTGAAGATGCATGTGCTTTAGTTTGCAGTATAAGCATTTTTTATGCTTTTCGTACGATGATGTTAACATATTTTCTATTTCCCCTAATTTTGGAGAATTATTTTTCGATGATCTGATGTTTATTGTGAAAGGCTTTGGGGTTGTAGTGTAATATCTTGATATTAAGTGGTCGGTGTGTTAAATTTCTTATTGTTTTGGTGCATGATGTTTGTATTCCCCCCAAATTCTTTTGTAAAATTCGGTGAAAGGTGCTCTACTTTGGAATCCAATCTATTTTTTTTTATTGTTGCAGTAATTTTTTTTAAGTCCTGTACTATTTTGAGGTTGATAGGATTCATATTTGTTATAAAAGGTTATGTGTTTATTGTGAATTATTTTAGCTATTCTTCATTGGTTTGTAACAGTTCCATTTTTTTAGATAGGTTGTTTTGAATCTTTGTAACATTATTACTTTATCTAATAAGGTTATTATTATATTTGTAAGGTTTTTTAATAAATATTTTTACTTGATGAGTTTGTTTATTAATGTTGTGATTTATTTATCTGGTTTATTGTATGCTATTATTTTATTATGTGTTGATGATTGTTCTGTTTTGGTTTTGTAAAAATAGGTGTGTGCAAATCATCGCGCATCAAGAACTCACTGGTTATTGGATTAAATGTTGCAAAGAAGAGAAAAAATGTCGTAGAAGTTGTTATTGAGAACCATAAGCTGCTCCAATCATGACTTATAGGAAGGCTTCCAAAATGTGCACCAAGATGCCTACTAATAAAGCGGAGGCTGAGGGTGGGGTTGATGAAGTTGGGGGATTCGGACCAAAGTGGAGTGAAGTAGAGTGTTTAGAACCCCACGTTACTGATATGGATGCAGTAGGATTGGATGTTTGGGTTTAAAAAATCCAAAGATCTGATGAGAATGTAGGGGTTTCCTTTCGGGGTTTTGATGGTGCTGATTGTTATGAGCATTGCAGGAAGTTAAAGCATGCCATGAAGAAAATAGTTGATAAAGTAGTTAAGAAGATCATTCCAAAAAAGGAATGGTTGTTATGGCTGAAATTAGTAAGAAAGAAGTTAAGAAAATGGTTGTAGTTGAGAAGAGTGCCAAAAAGAGAAAGGATTCTGTGGACATAACCGAAACTACTTGAAAATGAGTTTAGGAAGAAATTTGTAGTTGAGAAAGAGCAAAAAAGTGTAAGCAAAAGTGTTATTGCTGAGAAAGTTGTAGCTGAGAAGAGAAAGGTTGTTGTAGCTCAGAAGAAGACACTAGAAAAAGGTGTAAGCAAGGTTGTTTTAGCTAAGAAGAAAACTGCAGAAAAAGTTGTAAGCAAGGCCATTGCAAAGACAACAAAGAAAGTTGATGTTGACGCGGGATTGAAAACTACATAAAAATGGAAGAACCTCACTTACGGGTGGTGATGTTATTCTAGTACATAATTTCAATGAGGTTGAAGTCGGTGTTGTGAAGGAAAAGAGAAATAGGGAGGTTCAAAGAGTCATGACGCTGGTGGGCACCGATTGAGTAAAGTAAGTTTTTAATTTAGTTTGAACATTATGGTTTTATTATGAACCATGTATTTTTTGTGTTGAAACAACATTTTTTGTTGTTGTGATTATTGTCTATTATTTTAAATTTAGTTTTATCAGTTACTTAATATGATTTCTTAATTTTTTATAAAGAAACATTTCCGTTATTCCCTTCTATAAATCTTACATTTATTGGTTAATATCTACATATGACAGTGTTAATTTAGTTTAAAGTGTTAACTATGTATGTTAAAGCATTTTTGATTATTTACCATGTGAGAATATGTTGTTTTTAGTGAGTGAAGATAATATGTTAGAAAACATTAAAACTTTAAAAAAATTGAGGTTAACCTTTTAGTTATAGTTACTAATTTATTGATGTGTTGTTTGGAATTGAAGAGTTGAGAAGGATTCCAAGTTCCAAGTCTTCCTGCAGAGTTGACATGATCATGGGTTTGACTGCCTTTCTCTCGAAATCTTAGACAGGCGATAAAGTTTCTCTTGTGTTTGGTAGTATGTTAAACCTTGGTGTTCGTAAGTTGCCTCTTAAGATCGTTTCATTTCTAGTTCAGAATTTTGATCATGGTTTTTGTGTGCAACATGCTGGTGATAATAAGTACACTTTGTGTCTGGATGATAAGTTTGATGTCTTTGGTTTGCCATTTGTAACGAAGATGTTATTGAAATTATTCATACTGGCAAGGGTGAAAAACCAGATTTAGAATTGAGGGGACGATGGATGGAAAAATTTGAGATTGAAGGGAATGTGGAAATATCTTTAGATTTAGTTTATGAGGTGATGCTTGATCTTAAAGAATGTTGTGATGAGTTTCAAATGCGCTTTGTGATATACTGTATAGGGTGCTTCCATGCTACCACAAGGAGCAAGGCTATTGATATGAAGCTTTTAAGATCATGTGTACAAAATTAACAAAATTAATTGGTGTAGATATGTTATCAAAAATTTGTGTGGGTGTAGATAAATTTAAGAAGGTTGTCTCGTATAAGGCCGTGAGTGGCTTTGTCTACTTTGTTAATTTAGTTTTACAGTGTGTTCCTTGTCATCTAGAAGTATTCTATGGACATACCCCTTTTTCAATAGTTTTTGTTAATTCAGTTTTTGCGGACCATCTTACACCGCCACTTCACTTGCGGGACACGCCACCTGAAAATAACCTTGGTCAGGCAAACTTTCAACACAATGGCATAATTTCCACCAACAAGGGAATAAACCGAGGGCTTCCACATTAGGCACATATGCAGTCCTCGTCCTACACAACCATGGCTCTGATACCACTTGTTGGGACTTTCAAACCCACCAAAACCAACATTATTATGATATTGTTGGCTTTGGGCAAGCTAGCACAGTTTTTGTTGGGTCCAACCCCAAAATCCCTCATACTAATGTGGTGGGATTCTAACTTATATAGTGACAATAACTCTCTCAACTTTAAATGTGGGACTTGGGTTGAACACACCCAACACACATATGAGGAAGTAGAAGGAGGTGACATCAAATCATACGCATACAATTGCGACAAAAGTTTCTCCTTTTCAATTATGTAACGTAAACAAAACCCATCTGATTATATATGATCCCAAGAATCTGATATGGTCTCACTTATAGTAGTGGTCTCACATAAATGGGTTGTCTCACCTAAACCCTATCATACACACACACAGACACACATACACACACACACACACACACACATATATATATATGTCCACTCTCGGTTTGGGCAGTAAGGGTCGGAGAAGGGCAATAACTCATTCTTGAAACCATCATACTTAAGACCGACCAAAGAGAAGTTTGGCAGAAAGGGGGGTAAGCTCTCTGTTTCTGGTTCTCCTACATCTAGATCATTCGAAATCACAAGAATCCTTAGTTAGGAATGAGATTCCAACTTAGCACATTTTGAGTGAGATTTTGAGAAGAGTTGCTCTTTAGAGAGCACAATACGAAAAAAGTTGTAGACTGTGTCTGGGGGATGGGGGGAGTTATTGTTTATCATTGGCCCATATGGTAAAATAAGTCGGGGGACTTGAGAGGTGGTGGTTTACCCTGCGGTGGATGTCAGCGGTTTGAGTGGGGTTATTTATTCCTTTTCTATTCTTTCCTATCCAATCAAGAAAGGGTTTTTTGGACATCGAGAGTTTATTTTAGGATTTGGCTTTTTCAAACACGTAAGGTAAAAAAAGGCAATTGTTATCACTTATTTGATAATTCTTACTATCATTTTCAATTTTAATTTAATTACTCCTGGTATTGATGTAGATCCAAGTCTCAATATCAACTTTTTTTATCTTATAAAAATTTAAAATTCTACAATTAAATTTATTTACCATATTTCCTTTTTCTATATCTAATATCATGCGTTCTCAGATAATGATCTATAGATTTTTTAAATTTATCAAAAGAGTTATTTTTATGTGTGTTAGAAATAATATATATATATATATTGATTTTGTTTGGAGAATATATGGAACAGGTAAAAATTTAAGGTGAAAAAACCATTATCACAGGAAACCCCCTCTAGCACCGGTTTTTCGGAAGTCTAGTACCGATTTTTTGGGGTCTAAAAAACCGAGGCCTAAGTATTGGGTTAAATGGTTTCACCGGTTTTAAAAAAATCGGTGTTAGTAGCACTGGTGTTTTTTCCTGTCAGAACCGGTTTTTGGAACCATTGTTAATTTAACACCAATTTTTTGCTGGCACCGGTTCTAAAAATCGGTGTTAATTTATCTCATGTTCTAAAAAACCATTGCCAAAAACTTTTAAGGATTAAAAAATCCCTTCCTCTATAAGCTGCCGTGCATAGTTGCCCCTTCCTCTGTAAGCAGTTGTGCGCAGCTGCGTTCAAAATTAAAATTTTAGTACGACATTAATTTAATAATCATATTAACTTCACAAAATTAATAATATAGAAATAAAAAAAATGTATGATAAAAAATAATAATTTATGGGACTAAACATAACTATCAGTTAAATCCATGTTATGCATGAAGGCACATTTCTAAATCAGCATCCAACAAATAACACAAATATTCATTCGTCGTGCATAAGAAAAGCTGAAGAAAATGCAACAAAATAAGCATAGACTTGATACACAAAGTTTAATACAAGTCAGCCTTAGAACTCCTCAACCATAGGAAGAACATTCAAGTAACAGTTCAAACATTTAAATGTCATAATCTAAACAATAAAAGAGTCGTTCTTGAAATTTTACTCAGTAACTATGATCAGGATACACCCAACCCCTCACTTTTGTTTCACATGTTACTTTACATGTACTCACCCTGACATATGCTAAAGATTTGGGTAACTTTGCTAGGTCTCCCTTGCCTTCTGTGTGAACACTTACATCCATCAAAATGAGCAAGTTCTTGCAGTGTGGACATAAAAGGTCACAATTATGGAGGCGAACTGGTTGGCAGCACTGGTGGTATCAATGTGTCTTTCTACCCCGAAACATCTCTCTACCCAATGTACAAAATCAGTTGCCATTAAAGCCAAGATATCCTATAAGAGTTCTTAATAGCATAAAATGAACATCCAATGAAAAGCATGTCAGCGAACTAGAGTTCTTAAACAAAAGACAACACACACTATATACTAACCCACACCAGATAGCAGGAATCACATGAGGAACTCGAGACATAAAAAAACAATCCCCAAAAAATTTAAGCATATAGATAACATACTGCTGAAAAAAGAAAAGAAAACAAAATGTAGCATTGTCAGACACCATCAAACAGAAAAAGAGATTCCAATTTCAAAACTAAATGCACGGATCAAGTATAAGATACCAACTACTTGATTATGATGAAACTACAATAGAAAAAATAATAAATAAGCGCAAAGGGGAGTAAAACAAAAGTAATGACATTTCTATTGGAAGCAGAACTTTGTACTGCAAAGTGGTGGATTTATCTTGGCATACGGCTCCGGTTTACAAAAATACTCATTATACTACTATCTGAAAAGCTTACCTGTAATGATAAACATAACTTATAATCCATATGACAAAATGCAAAAAAAACACCATGTATATGAAACTAAATTACACTGCATACAAGTAAACAAAATTACAATGAAAAGCTACAAGCATTGAGGTTACAAAATCAGTAATATGACGACAAAAAGATGGACAAAATTCCTAAATGGTTATGCACCAATTTGCATCTATCTCTGAAAACCCTTCAACAACTCACAACACAAAGAAGTTAACACAATCTCAAAACCCAAATGAAAACCAAACTTGAAATTCGAAATCTGACTACACTAATTGAAACTCACCGGATGAAACTCACCAAGTAACATTTTTTAAAGATGATTTGTTAAAAATGATTCGCATTCTGTCTGTTTGCGTTCTCTCTGATTTAAGAAGGTTTGAACAACAATAGTATTAAAACATTGCAGCTCAAAGAGACAAATTAAATAATTGGTTTGAACAACAAATAGGATACTAGATAATGTCAAAACATAGTGCCTAAGAAGTTCTAGTCAGTCCATGCAGAATGTCCAAACAGAGTTTAGACAATTAGATTTGCCAGGCTAGAAGTCAATTTTGTTCGATATTGCCTATGTTCCAATGCAATATTCCTATTTGATAAAAATTCAACAATAATTTTTTGGACAAAGGTTGTCTAAGCTTCAATCATATTTTGGCCATTTATTCTCAAATATGCCCTCAATCAAGTTAACAATTAAAACTTTTCTTAGTAATCTCCACATGAATCCAGAAAAGTTTAGTATTATAATATGGCTATTCAATCAAAGGTCAACTTTAACTACAAAAATAAGACTCTTCTTTTGGAACAAAAACTGACTCTTCTAACGGCACGGAGGGAGTATTATTGTGCTTCACAAGTGATTATTCATTCTTTCTTTCCCAGTTGACAATCAGTTAAAAATATGTAAAAATAGTGTTGTACCTTTTCAGTGCAATGCGATTATCCAGGCTCCACGCTATCATATTAACACCACGAGGAGTTGGAAGAAACATCATATAATATTATTTTTGGGTCCTGATCACATATGACCTCAAGTATATGTCACTTACAGTTCCAAAATTCAAACATTTATCAATAAAATAACTGTATGTGCTCATTTCATCAATTTTCCTACAATGACAGAAATTGTCAAGACTTCTCCATGGATCACTATGTACTAGGAACATAGACTTATATCCAGCTTTCTTGCAGCAATGTTAACTAGAGCTGCAAATGTGTAAGAAAACTAGGCAAAATACACTCAAGGAGAAGAAGAATCTTACAAATGGAACTCAACATCCCAAACACACCAAAAACACGATATCCACCCCAATCAATGACTTTGCCTCCTACATATTCTATGCATTCATACTCATCTTCTCTGTTAGGATGGAAGTTAAGATCCAGAAATCATAAAAAAGTAAGACACAGTAAGGGAAAGGGTACAAAAAATCATAAATCCATCAAATAGTAGGTCTACAGACAAAGGTAGCCCACTTTTCCTCGGAACAAGACTGCTCTCGATCCAATCGGCGGAGCGAAAGGCTGGCGAACGGAGGCGAGTAAGCAACAGAGATTCCTGGCGAACGGTGGAGGTAAAGATGGAAGCACAAATTTTCATGAGGCAACCAAAAATGGAGAGAGCTCCATGGCGACAGAGGGCTTCTCCAACGGCGATACGGAAGGTGCAGGCGGCGAGATGGAGGTGTGATGGTGGCGGCGTGGAAAAAGATATCGTGGCAAAGCGATGAGGTACAAATATAAAATGAAGGAGACGGTGGAAATTTTTGGGAGAACGGAATAGGGTTTTGTATTTATATAAGATATTTTAATGGTGAAAATTCAATTTATGAGATGGTGGAGATTCAACACCGTAGCAACTATTATTTGTCTAAAAATAGAGCTGCTACAATGTTTATAAGGTTGTGACCTATTGCTACCTAAATTCTTTTTCATCCAATTTAAATATATTCATGAGAAGATTACTAATTTAACAGGTTTGAGATTTTCTAACACCTTAATGATGATACCTGGGCCACGACCCCTCGAGGCCCACAAGCTTCGAACTTAGGGTATTGTCTAAAGTCCAACTTGAGGCCCATAAAGGGATGCGTGATCCATTCCTAATTAAGGATATTATTGATTCCTACAAGGAAACTATCTCGTGTATACCAATTATACTCGAGTTACTATACATA
>JAULKK010301643.1:0-22629 GCA_032355705.1 Rubia peregrina
GAGTCTATTACACTAAATAATATATTCATCAAAAGATGGGAAGTGATCGGGTATTAATTGGGTACCCATAATTACCCTATTTTAAATGGGTCTATGGGAAGATTGGGATCCCAATCTCATTTCACTTTGTAACCCAATACTATAAAACTCATTTGATCATAATTCCAAATTAAAAAACAATGGGAATTTTCCATCCCATTAGCTTATATTTAATGGTTCCAATAGTTATTGGGATTAATTGACCCCTCTATTTGTTGGAGCAATACATCTTCTGAGATGAAGGGGAAATTGGTATATCGTAGTTCTTCACATGAAGTTTTAATTTAAGCGTGTATTTGGTATGTCGTGGCGTACCTTATTTATAGGAGGGAATGGGGGGGATTTTCGTGTGTAAGTACCTTTAGTTGGTTGTTGTTATTCCTCTCCTTTACTGCATAAATGTGTTGCTTTGTTGCATACCAGCTCGCTTCTCTGGGCCGGTTCTTACATCGTGTTTTTATGTTGGGTCAGATTCCAACCTTTCCCTGGGATTATGATGGCCTAGAGAGAGAAAAATGTCCCCACAGATGGCGCCACTGATATGGGGAATTTCTTTTGGACTACCATAATCTCTTGAACTGGCGGAAATTTAATGGGTCATCTTGGACACCTTCAAACAAAATCCTGGGGAGTTTCTAGGATCAAACTCAGACGCTCAAGTCAGCCTATAATTCTATCAGAGATTTAGCTAATATGTCATTACTATACCAATTTTGTCATTCCTGGTCTTCATTTATAGTTGTTAGATCATGTGATCGTTGTCCACGTTGTATGTTTCTCGTTGCTGGATCGTGGTCTTTTTAGGATGCTCCTGATCATGGCTCGAGCAGCGGTCATGTGCATGACCCTCGTGGTAGCTGCCGAATGATTCTCCGCACAAGTAGCGTTGGCCACATTTTCTTGGTTGTGGCTTGTGCAGTGGCTACATGGCGCATATTTCTCAGTGTGTGTTTGCTCTTCGTGATAGGTAGAGTTTGCCAACTTTGTTAACCTAGCTTTAATGATAATTGGGCATATGATGTTTGGGTAATTTATGTACCAATGAGCTTTATTACGTGGTATCTTCTTTTGTATTATGGGCTCAAGTTTAGTCCACAGCTCCAAGGCACTAGTGTAACTAGAAACATGTTCAAATAAACTAAGATCAATGTACTTATGAATCAGGCCGACCTCCTTCCTATTCAAGAGCTCCTACTCTTTATCACTCTTCTCCTCCGGCTTTGTCTCCGTGATTGGTTTGTACAAATCCTTGCAATATAGATGATCCTCCATCGTGGCTTCCAATAGGAATATTTCTCTCTCGTGAGCTCTAACATTTCTACATCTTGAGTGATACTTGCCTCCATCTTGACTCACACAAAACTGACTCCGATCAACATTGCTCTAATACCACACTACTAAGAAAAATTAAAATTTTCATCTTCGCATGATCAAGATGATTAATGGAAATATAAAAGAAAAATAAGAGACACAATGGTGAGTTACCGTTGGAGATGGAAACCCAATAATAACTCACATTGGATACTCTCTTCATCCCGGCAGATTTGGCACATTTATTGTGCACACGGTTTTCAATGATCATGTTTGACCATCAATAAGCTACATATACCAATTTCGTATAAAAATTTGATATTTAGAAAATATATGTTAAAATGAATTCAACAATATATCACATTATATATTTATTATATGTATATTAATTTATATTTATTGTCAAAGTTTGACAACTTTGACTTTGAAAAACAAACATATGTCAATTCTGCTGGGACGGAGGGAGTATATGCTTGATTGCCAGAGATTTTAAATCACTTTATATAGTATAAGCTAAATAATTTTAAATATTTTAAGAATGACTAAAAATATACTTAATTCAAAAATAGAAAATAATTTTGAAACAAAAGTAAAAGATAGTCTTCACATCCTTTCAAATTTCCAAAATAGGTCAGCTTTATCGACCAAATACACTCCAACCAAAAAATGGCAAACTCTCTGGAACCTTTTTCCCGAATTTTTCTCGCAATCTCAATCCATCCCATTTTCGCGCCACACTTCTGACTCTATAAAGCACAAAAAACTCAAAACTCTACCCTTGGATCTTCTCACCTTTCTTCAAACTTCAAAGTTGAAAGAGACGAAGAAGAGAAAAAAGGGTTCCAATGGATACTTCAGCAAGAAGTGAAAATGCAATGGAATCCCCCTTTCTTCCTTCTCCTTCTCTACATGAAGGCATTTCAATGGTGGCCTGCCCTACAAATGGCGGTCACAAATCAGTGGGGTGGAAATGATTCTCTCAGGAAGTCCCTTCGTTCTTAACCCCTCGTTTCTTTCTTGGAGATTTTATTAGTGTTTTTTACGATATCATCGAGCCCTAGCTATTCTAATATAATTGGAACAGAGGAATGTTGTGTGATTTTAGGCCAAAAGGGGTCTTAAAGATGGGTTCTTTTTGTGTTCTTATAGTGGATTGATTTGATTTGAGTGCAGATTTTCATAATCTGGAGGAGTTGGAGGGCTTGTTGCATGAAAGGCTACTCCTTTCTTTCAACACAGATATTGATGATGGTAGTATTGAAAAGGTATACATTTTTGTGAATGAAGTACATCTCCAAAGTTTAAACCTTGTTGTAGAAAGAAAGAAACCCAACACAATGCTGTGTTTGTTATACTTAGGTTGCAGAAGAGTTGATGGTTATGCATGACGAATCACTGCACCAGAGCCAGCATCTTGTGGAATCCTGCAAAGATTCTTGCTCAATAGGGAAGTTGGACTTGGATGGAGGAAGTAATCCAATGTTTTTTTTTGAAGAAGAAGGGTTTGGAGGATTCATGTGTTTTTTTACTTCTCTTTTCGGACATGGGCTCTCAAAGGGCCTTCAACCTAGTTCTGATTCCGCTATGTTCAACACTCAGGCTTGATCACTCAGGGTGGGGACGGTAACCTATTTTAGGACATATTCATCTTATTTATATGATGATATACTGTATCTATTACTCCCTCCGTCCCAGTTCAAGGTGCATACTTTTTGATCAACTTTCTCATATCATGTTTGACCAACGATAACTTTATTTATGTATAATAATGGTGTATTAAAATTTGATGTTTAGAAAATACATCATGCAGAGAATCCAATGATATCTCACATAATGATATTTGTATCTATATACTGGTTCAAATTTATGGTCAAATGTGTCTTGAAAAAATTAACCAAAAAGTGTCTCTTGAACTGGGACAGAGTGAGTACGTGTCTTGTAATTCATATGAACGAATTTTGTTTACAAATCGTGAAAAACTTGTAGATAGGAAGGGGGCCTAGAAAATTATTCCTTTGTCATATTTCAATTGTTTGAACACGGTCTCAGTATTGGATTAGATGAAACGAATGTGTTCAACACTTTGTTTCCATAAATAATTGAATTGCAAGTTTCATGTACTCCCTCCGGTCCTCTAATAATGTCTCACTTTCCATTTTAGGATGGTCTTTTATTATGTTTCTTTCCCCTTTTGGTAAATCTTAGAATGTTTTCATCCACACATTTTAATTTTTATACTCTCAATTCAATTTCTACCACTCCTTGAACTTTTTGGAAAAAAAGTGTGCCATTTTAAAGTGAGCCAAATATAGAGAACCTCATGAATACAAATTCCTTCAGGTGATCTTATTTTTCATGTACCAAGATCTCACCCAGAATGAGATATTTATGCATTTGTTGGTGATATTTTCATTGAAGATTGTCCTTTTGTGGAAGAAAAAGCATCCCTATCCGAATGAGTTCATCAGTTACAAAATCTTTAAGATTTAATAAAGAAATGGCTATTCTAAGGCAACACAATACTCCTTCCGTCCCACTATTAACTTCATATTTGCTTTTTCACGGTCTTTAATGATCATGTTTGACCGTAAATATTTTTAGTTGTATATAATAATATCGCATAAAAAATTAATATTTAGAAAATAGATGTTAAAATAAATCTAACGATATGTCACATGATATATTTATTATTTATATATTAATTTATATATAGGGTCAAAGTTTATAAAGTTTGACTCTCAACAAATAATTAGAAAGTTTAAAGTGAGAAGGACGGAGCACATAACTAAATTATAAGTGGTTTAAAAATTTGACCCAAAAAAACATAATCTTGAGCTGGAACGAGTGGTATGTAGTCAGTCAATGAGATAAGGGACATGCAAGCTGGAAACCCCTGAAGTTGAAACTGAACTTGGACCCCAATACTTATGAAAATGCCAAAGCTGACGCAATTCATTCAAGCGCCCTGTTCCATGTGTGTTGCACCCGTGTGCCAGCCCGCTTCCATCGGATTAGTTAGTCCAAAATCCAAAACACATAAAGTCATAGAGCTGATATCCTTCGTCCTTAAGGGTATCTACAAAAGAACTACACTTAACAAGTACCCTTTTTTTTATTATAAAAACATTGATGATACCTGGCTCAAAACCAATCGATCATTGATATTGATCGACCGAGGAGGCCTACACATTAAGTATATTCGATATACACTCCATCATGGAAACTATAACTAGCATTGTAATTGTAGTTGAATACTTGTTTCGCAAGGATATGGAATCATAATCCTAGACAATTTAGAATATCTCACAGGAGATCTCTCATATAAAATCCAGGTATGTTCAACCTCTAATTCATTCAAGATCAATTACTTATCTTCATACACACTCACTAACTTAATCAACAGAGAGTTTTTCTTCGGGATCTCCCGAGAGCTTGTTCTTACAGACACATTAATTGACACGCTCATTGGGACCCATTAAGTCAAATAGTTGATTCATCAGCTTATGTGTGATTCTACCAACAATACGTTGCGTAGAAGCGAATGATTGAGGAGTTAGAGCGCAAGCTTTGGTGAAGAAGTGTAGTCAGTGTAAAAAACCTACTAGCTGCAGTACAAACCCGGTAGAAAAGCAATGACCAATCACTAGTGGAGAATGATCTATTAAAGGTGGAGTTCAATGGTGGTTCCGCTAATTTTTCCAGGAACCGCCTTCTAGGACATGTTCCGAACTCGGAACTTCTTGTTTCTGGGCATGGGAAAAAAAATCAAAAGTGGTTCCAGTTCTTTGGAAGGCAGTCTTGAATGAACCGCCTTCTATTGATATGAATTAAAGGCGGCTCACTGAATAACCACCTTTGATTGTGTACAATCAAAGACGGTTGTGCATAAGTGACTTCTAATGTGAGAGGTTCCGGACTCGGAACTGGGAAACAAAAATAGTTCTGACTCAAGAACCTTTATGGATCAGGGCTGTTGAAAGGACGAGCAATGTTACGCCTTCATAACTTCCTCTAATCGTTATTCCGAATTCGCTTGCTTCCCTTGTTGCCTCATTACCTTGCTATAATATGCCATACCACCTTTTTTGCTATTAAAAATCTCTATGTACACTGTGGAAAAAATTAAAACGAACACACAATAATTTTGCACTAATTAAAATTTTCTAGTATAGTGAATTTAAGATAGGGAAATAATACTTTAGGTAGACTGTTACAGTTACAACCAGAAGAAACAAAGTTCCTAGCATCTCCTACTGAAGGCCTACAACATGTCACACAGATGAGCATCGTTTGAGGCGTGGCGTCTTTGACTCATTGAAGGCTCGCTCATAAGCATGTTTTTTCTTCTCAGGCTTCCATAAACGCTCCTTGAGTTGGCATACTTGGTCGCTAACACGTCTGAGGCAATTCTTCATGGTCTTCATAAATTTAGGGTCAGACTTCTCTGCAAAATCATTTTTAAAATAAAAATTATTACAAGATAAGTTCTAACATACATATATTTTTAAAATAATAAATGTACCTTGTTCAACCCTTGCTCTCTTGTGAGGTTCGGCCGCATCTATCGTTCGGTGACAACACTTCTCATACAGTATCCACTTTTTCTTCAAAAAGTACAACTTGTCAAAGTACTTGCAAGCCTCCTCCTCCCCATTAAAATCCAACCCGTTCACACCGCGCAAGATCAACGTAATCAATTTTCCATAAGGTAGATTCTTGATTAATCTCTTCAGTGTAGCTCCAAACATCATGTGCTTAAAAATTGCATTGTCGGGATTAACTTTGTCCCCCTCAATGACATAGCAATACATCATAAGAGTCGAGTAATTTGGCTCGGTGATGTGACCGGGAGTGGATACTATCGACCGATCTATTATATCGTACATAATATGTTGGTCTATTTTGAGTTCCTTAGATCAAAAAATTCCGGTCTACCTAGATCATGAGGATTGTGTCTAAATTATTTCACACTACACACAATAGGGTCAATACTAGGATAATCATCATTAAGCGGCCATTCCCCCTGTGATAAACATCATCTAAAGGTCCATCATCCACGTGGGGGGTAAACATCTTTTGGACCCTTGTAAAGGTATTCAATTAGCTGATTGATAATCCATGGTTTAATTTAAACATTATACCCATTCCCCATAGTCCAATAACTACCTGAACCCTCAACCTCATGAAAATTGCCATAAAATTGACATATCTCATCAAAGCAAGCCGGTTCATTCAAGCTAAGAAGTTTAAGGACATGATGATCTTCAAAAAACCTAACGGGGTCCTCTAACCCTATGCTATTGTACATATTCAAATCTATAACATAGCAATCCAATAATTTTCCGGAATCCCTTAAAGCATTAAACCTAGTCTGAGCTTCAAGAGAAATAAACCTAGCTTCGTAGCTCGGATTCCTCTGTTGGCTTGCTCTCGTGGATTTGGAACGATGGCCGGTGGCCTGTGCATTTGGATTTGAAGAAGCCATGATGTGAGGAGATGTTTCCCGCGTGTGTTAGAGTTTAAATTTGGGGGGATTGAAGTTCCATTGTCGGAAATTGATTAGGGTTCTTTGAATGAACCCCGATCTGAGTTTTTTATATATAGAATGAAGGTTTCCAAGCTCAAAAAATGTTGTGGTCATTTATCATAGGTTCAATTTTAGTTCCTACTACGGAACCATGTCGTGGCCTTTTATTTGGTTTTATCAGAAAAAGGATTCAAACCGTCAAGATTGGCAGATAGTTCCCTGAAATAGCAAAATAGGCTAGAACTTAGGTTCCGAACTCGAAACATATACTTTCGTGCTTTCGTAATGGGGATAAAATTATATTCTGAGCTCGTAAGTGATATAGGGAAACAATGATAAAGACAAAGAGAGTTGAAGATGATCAGTTTGGTTTCTGAAAATGAAAAAGAGGTCGGAACTTAAGTTTCGAACTCGTAATACATATTTTCAAGGTTTCATAATGTTCATCAGAACGTCTTCCGAGTTCATAACTAATATTTGGAAAAAAATATATTAAAGACATGGAGTTGATGATGATCAGTTTGGTTCTTGAAAATGAAAAAGAGGTCGGAACTTAGGTTCCTGACTCGTAATAGATATTTTGTGGTTTCATAATGTGCCTCAGAACGTCTTCCAATTTTGAAACTAATATTTGGAAAATAAAATTAAAGACAAAGAGAGTTAAAGATGATCAGTTTCGTTCCTGGAAATGCGTAAGAGATCGTAACTTATGTTCCAAGTTCGTAACAGTTGACATTCGTTCCTATAGAATAACTTATTCACATTGGGTTCCAAGTTTTGAACATACTCTGGGAAGACATTTGTAAAGAAAAGATTGAGTTCCACTATCGGAACCTCTTCGTGAAGTATGGTAATTTCATCAGATACTGCCTTCAGTTCTACTACCATATTTATAACTTAAAACAAATATAATAGGGGAGACTTGAATACTTTTTGAAGAACAAGATCTACAAAAAAAAGAATATCAAGCTCATGGTCATTCAAACAATTAATGACAAATATCCTAAACAGAAGGTTTTTCAAATCATTAACTATTGCATTCCAACAAATTGTTTTAAAATCCATCAACAACCAAGTTAACATTTCTTCAATTTCGGAGTCGATCTTCTCAAGGTCAGCATCTCTGTCCCCAGCGGGTTCAGCCTCCATCTTATTGTCCTCTGAATAGTCGGGCTTAAAGTTGGGCATACCCTCATAATCCCTAAGCACAATATGGAGTCCGATCGATTCGATGAATTTGTCATGCCTAGCTTCGGCCGCGGCTAGCTTTGCATTAGTGGCACTGACTTCAGTTCGAAGACATGACATGTACCTTTTGAAGGTACTCATCCACGAATCTCAGCTTCCTGTAAAATACAACAAACAGTTGTCAAAAACATATTAAGGGAAGTTTTTTTTAAAAAAAAGGAATATATTTAAAGATGAAAATTTGTCAATACTTACGCGATGAAGATGCCTCTGCCTTCTCTATCGCGGCTTCTCTTCCTCTCTTTGCTGCCCTAGCAGACACCCCCGGGAATTATGCGCTGCACATATACACCCTCATTGTTCAAACAAAAATGCTTGTGGTTGAACCAAGCCTCATCATAGTAATCTAACCGCAATGGTTTGTCGACAGGCAAAACTTTTCACTTCTTGATCAACTCCAAGATAAAGCCACCATATGGAAGATCTTTCTTATTAACCGCCACGAACTTCAACATATACAGTAAAATTGCATAGCCTGGGTTAAGGTTCACACCCTTCATCACGTAGTAGAATAATATGAGGCTTTCTATTGTAGCCTCACATGTATGGCACCCTCGACAGTAGCACATTTTGACAAATCCACTCATAAACCAACATATCCTCAGCAGTAGCACCCTCACATCGTAGCTCTCTACCTTTCCCTGTCCCGATCCCGACCTATTGAAATATTTTTTTAACCATAGCCACCGGGCACAACGGAGTTACCTCTGTAACCCCAGGCTAGTTCTGTAAATGGAAAATTTTTATAGGCCCCCTCATCGACAAACTTCAATTAACTAAGGTCAATGTGCTCGTAACCTAAGGCATCATTTATTGAATACTTTGTAACGGATATTGTCACACTATTTAAGATAGTCTAGTTCTTATTACTACTACACTGTCCTAAATTAGCATAAAATTGTAGGACCTCATCTTAATGGATGGGTTCATCTAAAAGAAGTAACTTGTTAAAACTCGATGCCTCAAATTTACTAATCAAATGCCCTAGACCTATTGGCATGACATCATATGCACGGATAACTTTTAGGTTAGTGCATTTTCTGCGATTGAATGCCACATACCTTTGTTCGGCACCCGGATTGATGAATCTTTCTTTGGTTTCGGGTTGCTCCTGAGTTGGTTGTTGGCTACTCATTGACGCATTCCCATGCCCGCAGCCCGATTTACCATCTCGATATCTATGGCCCATTGGATAGTTAGTTAGGAGAAGAATGTGTAGGGGTTACGAATTCATAAATACAAGGAAAATTGGGATTTGGGGATTTAGGGTTTTGACATGGTTATGAAACCCGATCCCCAATTATTTTTTTATATAGGAGAATGTGTTCCAAACTTGGAACAAATTCTGTCGTATTTCATAAAAAAATATGTAGTTCCAAGTTCAGAATAGTTTCTCCGATAACAATTCCAAGTTCGGAACACATTTCCTGGCTTTAAAAAATTAAGGCAATAAAGACAGTTTTCAAAGGGTAATTAATACCCATTTGTTTTGAGTGCCAGTTCCCTTGCGTTTTTTTCTCCAAACACCTTCTTATTCAAAATTCTTCACAAATTTCTCATAGATTCTCACTCTCTTTGAAAAATGTCCTAAAACCCTAGTTTTCTTCATCTCTAAGACATATTCTCTGAAGAATCATTATGAAGAAGCTACGATTTTGGTTATGGTTTTCACAAGGTGAAGCTAATGGTCTACCTTCATCATTTCAACATCTAGTTTCCATCTATTGTTGAAAAGGTACCAATATAAGTGTTGGTGTTATTTTTTGATGTGATTAGCTTATGAATCACAAACCCTTTTTAATTTCCTCCTAAGATATATGTAGATGGTGTGTGCTACTATGATCTGTTTATAGTTTCCTATTTTTTATTGTCTTCTATTGTGTTATAGTGATTTCCAAGTGGAATACAATGATTTTTCATAGGTACTACAATGTCAAGGAAAATGGCTCGAGAAGAATCAACTAGTTCGCTCGAGGGACTCTCTGATACAACCGACGATGATGAAGATGAAGAAGAGGGGTTTGCGGAGGTTGGCGTAGCTAAGACACACTGTAGAACTTTAGAACGTAGAATGGCAAGGAAGGAGTCAACATTGTTAACATTCAACCAATGGGGAAAATGTTTGTCCGAAGAGCGTGCTAAGTGGTTGAGTTGGGTGAGCAAAGTGGGTAGAACATAGGTAGACATCAAGTATGATAACTGGCACGAGGTCCCTAAAGAATAAAAAGATGTACCCACTAGCATTTCTTACTTTTCTTATGCTTCTACCATTATCCTTATGTCTAGGGTTCATATAAATTGAGGTACATGTATTTGATATTGATTTTGTATAATTTTTATAGAGGTCATTCGAGATCGATTGTCCAAATTTTGATGATTTGAAGAAGAAATAAATGGGAATGTTGTCAAAGAGTTGGTGATAACATAACTACACGTTGTCTAGAGATTACATATTATCTAGCACAAAGGGTGATCGTCCATAATTGACCATATACACATATTCAAACGGATAGTTGGGAAATTCATGAGAGGAGAATGTTGGATAACGAGGAAAATGTAAGTTATTTAAATATTTATCTCTAGATATTACTTTGGTTGTGGCATCCTAAAAATTAGGGCACAAGGGCGGAAAAACAAAGTAATGCATTGGAAAACAAAACACCTCATCGGAGAAGCTGTGGTAGATATGGATTAGCGGCCCTCAAAATAGTCAAAGAACATTTCAAAAGGGATGTTAAATTTCCATCGATGGGGGATGAGTGAGAAAGAGGTGAGGTTGTCGGTCACTCTGATCGATGTGCAAGAGATATATAGTTGTGATCTCTTCTTGAAGAGCTGACAAAACAAAAAGGGTGGGTACGATAAACCTTCGATCGTTGAAGTCGTGGAACAAATGGTAAGACTTCGTTTATTCATTCTTATTTCATGGGTGTAATATTTCATTTAATTACTATTCATGGCACCGTATTTTGTGTGCATGAAAATTTAAAGCAAGACCAGTTAGAGGGCCGACTCATTCCATTAGGTAAGCATGATATCCTTCGTAAGGCTACAAATAAACCAGACCATCTCGGTCGTGCCCGAGGAGTGGGATCATTTTTGTCCCAAAGAGAAGCATTTGGTATAATTTGAACCTACAATCGGGCTAAACCATCGAGAGTCCATGTGTTGCAAAAGGATGCCCTCGTTAGAGACAAAAAGATAGTGCAACAAGATTTATTGATTCGGAAATTAGTTGAGTACATGAGGCTCCCTTTACTCGAGAACTTGGAAGATTTGACACCCGGTTGGATGCTACCGTCTAGAGGATCACGACACTCACCGGGAGAAGTGGAGATGAACTGACAATTCATTCTGGATCCCCCACCACATGAAGAAAATAACATTGTAAATGCCATAGTGTCATCCCCGAACAATTAAGGTTGGTCAAATTAAATTATTTAATTCACATGTATTATAATAAAATTTTATTTTACAATATGTATGTTCTCCCTCACAATGTAGACATCGCATTTGTGTGAGCTACACATTGATCGAGGGGACAAGGGTGGGCTACTACACGTTTCCGATGAAATTATACACGAGTCGATGCAGCATTATCATTCTGTTCCAATTGGTGATGGAATATGTAGAGTTTCAATGGAAAATCCAAAGGCCCTCAAAGCCATATTACCAATTGTGGAATGCGACTACAAGCGAGTGGGATTCACACGGGGAATGTTCTTTCTATGGCCTCGTCACCTCATTTACGTGGACCCAATCAAAGATCGTCATTTGAAGGAGAAACCAATGACAACATCTAAGCCAATCATTGAGACGGAAAAGACTACGAAACCCCCTATCACCCGGGCACACGTGAGGGTCATATATGATTTCAAGGTAGAACACCAAAGGAACTCAACTTACTTATTCTTAGGTAATGAATGTGTATTCGGTCAGAAGCAAGAAATCATCACATCATGGACTGACTTTGAAGACCTATGGAGGTGTGGCCAAAAGAACCATACGATAATGTCCCTATACTTTTTGTAAGTAGTTCATCATTTTGTTTTGTGCAGGTTATTAATAATTTGGGATCATTTTTCCTAATTGATGACATCCAATTCCATTTCGAAGATACATGTATTATTTTTCGGTTGGATAGGATACTTATGCCTGGTGTTTACTCAATAAACCAAGTGTACTGTTCAGGAGAGGGTGGACTACACTCGCAAAAGTATTCGACGAATGGATAAAAAATTATTCATTTTTTTGTACATTGGAAGGTGATGGATACACTCATGTCATTGAAGCTAATCCATTATTTTTTATATTTTCCTCCACTGATGTAGGGACCATTGAAGATTAATATTTATTGTCCCCGACAAGAAGAGTTTTTACTGGATGGATCATCTTCACTACCAACCGTCCAATGCATCCTTTAAAGAATTGGGTGAATCTATCGAAGGTCTGGGAAATAATGATGATGAGGGATTGGACCTAATAAAAATCAAGGTGTGATTATCTATTCATGTTGTGAAATTCTATTTAGTCATCAGTTATTGTAATTATATGCTACTAATCAAAATTGTATTTATTAGTACAAGAAACAAGCAAATACATGGGAATGCAACAATTACGTAATGTTATACGTAGTGGAGTGTGTCACTCATGCTTGTGAGGATTACCTAGACATCGAAGAATTGAATTTTTAAGATAAATATTTCGAGAATATTTTTAAGCAATGTAACATGTCGTCCCAATTCTTATCAGTTAACTTTGATTGTTTCACAGATTTTTCCAATAGTTCTAAAACCTTATTCATAAGATGACACCAACAATGCTAGAAATTTATTGGCTAGGTATCTCGTGTACTCCCGCTCCTCTTTCATTGGGAATCCCAATGTGGTATTATAAGAGAGTAGTATTTGATAACATTGTTGTGCGGAATAGATTTTTTATGACTTCTATTCCTATCTATAGATTGTTGCTTTCTTAGCGTAGATATAGATTTTTTTATATCTAGTGTCATTTTCTCTTGTGTTTTGTACAATTTGGATCTATTTGAAGAGGCTTTTGAAAATCCGGTTTGCAATAAAATTGGCAAATTTTACCATCTTATCTGATCGTAGTTTCAACGGAGGAACTAGAATCTGTCCATATATCAATAGATTCATTTTCATGTTCCTCAACCAGGACATTAAGAGCCAAAAAAGTTCAAGACTCGGAACTGTTTTGCCAGAAATTGTATCCCCTGCGTCAATATACCAGTGGGATTCCAGAATTAATCCTCGGCGGAGAAACAATTCTCGAAGGCCTGACGTCGTTCTGAGTTCATAACTGCATTTCTCCTGCTGGCGTTTAACCAATAGTTCCACACTTAGAACTCAAAAATTAGTTCCTCAATCGGAGCCATAAACATTGTACGACAGATAATTAGTTCCACACTCGGAACTGCTCCTAAAGTACGACTGTCACGGGAAGAAGTACAAACTTGGATTTATTCAAATATGGTTCCAGATAAGGATAAAATGAGGTTATCAACCGCCTTTGATCCTTGTCATTCAAAGGAGGTTCCCGGATCTGCCTTTGATCGTAGAGGATCAAAGGAACAACAATAGAAGTCACTGTCTGGTTCGAAGGAACCACCTTTAATAGGCATGGTTTTCACTAGTGAATTCTGAATCTCAACCCGTAAACTTAACGGCGACTAGCGCTTTGAACAACCATGGTTTAAATCCTATATTAACCATGAGTATTACTGAAAGATTAAACCTGAAGGGTGTGAGGTTATCACGTTAGCTAGAGGCAATCGTCGAACCTATGATGATAGGCATTAGCATGCCAAACTCTCCACCTAATCCTCAGGTGAGGATCGATGGACAGGTGACTGAAGCTTCGGCCGATTCACAGATGGAAACCTATAATCGAGTGATCCAGCAGAATCCTCTCCAAGTGTACGATCATGTGATCGATATTCTGGATGATCCAACATTGGATTCACAAGCTGAAGTCTCACGAATGATGCATTCCCTCGTTGCATCTGACTATCAGGTTGTGTGCCCTCATTCAATGATGAACCAATCGATTGCAGGGACCCTGATTCTATTTCCCCATTCATCCATCTCATAAAAATAATACCCTTATATCAGGTCATCTCAATGGTATCTCAGGTAGGGTATCCATGGACCGGAACGCAACCCCACTATTCTTCAATATATCGACCTTCACATCTTTCCATAAATCTAGTAAAGGGATGGTTTATTTAGTGGAACTTCCTTCTAGTATAGCAACACCATACCTGATGATGCACTCCGGGGGTTTAACCAACGATATGGCTCCATGAGATAGTCATTGTACCCACACTCTTCGATGATAGACCCTTTACCCCTCTTTGGTTGTACAACCCAACTATTGTACCTATATACGAATCCTCCTACAAGGTTTCCTATAACCAACGATAACAAGAGTGTCATCAATAGGGAACTAGATCTTTTGATAGGTGCAACAAGACAAACTACTAGCTCCCCTTTCTCCCCCGAGATTATATTAACTCGATGGCCAAATGATAAGAAGACACCAGAGGGTCCCCCCATATACAATGGTGATACTGATACTGAGAACTTTTACAGACCTTTATAGGCTTAATGAACTCTTGAGACTTCGATGAGAGGGTGACTTGCAAGCTGATTGGAAGTTACCTTAGAGAAAAAGCCCATGCTTAGTTCAATAAGTTGGGCCCCAGGACGTTGAATTCCTACAAGGATTTCAGTGGTGCTTTGCTAAGCCAGCTTTTCCAGAAGAAGAGATTCACCAAAAACATGGCTGAGTTGTACACAAGTCGACAAAAGCGTGGAGAAACTACAAAGGCATTCTACCACCGATATGTATATAAGAGCTTTTTTGTCATCGATCATACAGAACATGGTGTCATTTTGGGGTGCATGACTGGAATGAACGATTATGATCTCTATAAGAAATTGATAGTTAGAACCTTGGAAATTTGTAGGAGATTGTTGAGCAGCATTCCAAAGTAGAATACGCTGCTAAATGGAAAAAAGACAACAACAAGATGATGGATAGGAATATAAAACCTAATGACCATAAGGGCAAGAATCCTGTCGAAGCTTCAAGATCTAATTTTGAAATCTATACGTCTTAGGCTAAAACTCAAAAACATATTCTGACCATCCATTGAAATTTGTTCAAAAATCCTCCACCTATGAATGATACCCCTCGAAAAGGTCATCGACCAAGTTGTGTTATCACCACACAGATAATGGTCACGACATTGAGGATTGTCATCACCTCAGGGCCAAGATTGAAAGATGCACCAAGAGTGGTCTCATTTGCGACTATGTGATCAGACCACATAATCAGGAAGACTTGTCGAAGGCCAGGAGTTGGGGTCGACCTTAGCAAAGTCGTAAAATAAACCCGAATGGAAGGAGCCACAAAAGATCAAAATGGTGCACAGCCTCCTAACCTGCCTGGAGGTAATGGAGGTAATGGAGCCAACAATGATAATCGAGTAAATAATGTTATAAACAAATTCGTCAAAGATAGGTCCTCGAATACGGTCATTATAGTAAAATCACGCCATGTTCTTCCAGGAAAACCCTAAAACAAGCTTTTGTGACCTAACGAGACTAGCTATTACCTTTTCAGGCCTAGATGTCGTTCCAAACCAAACACTTCATTTAGATCCTATGGTTATTTCTTCCACAATTGGCAACTCTTATGTAAAAAGAGTGTTCGTTGATAATGGAAGCAGGATCGAAGTGATATTCTCCGACTGCTTTGATTAGTTAGATATTTGCAGGAAAAACTTACAGAAGTCAGCTTCACCATTATATGGGTTCACAAGGAAAAACACATTCCTATAGGATCACATTGCTAATTCGAGTAGCTAATGGAGACAAAGGAGTCACAATCCAATGCAGCTTTGTTGTCATCAATGCTCAATCTCCCTTCAATATGATTCTAAAGAGGCCATTGATGTGCCAGGCAAGAGCATTATGGTCACCATACCACCTGGTGATAAAATTCCCCACTTATATAGGGATAGCATCCATCAGGGTAACCAAGAAATTACCAAATGTTACATGCTCACAACCTTAAAAGAAGCCAATAAAGTAAAGGATGTCACCTAGATTAATGGGGAAATTAGCTCCATAGACACTGTGTTGTTTTCCATTTGATCTACAAGACATGTGGCCATTAAGAAGTCAATCCCCGATGACATATTAGGCTAAGGCTCCCTTTGGGTAGATATGCCAAATATCCTCTAGAAATGCCCAAAGTCCAAAAGAAAGCTTTTGAGGCCCACGAGACCATGGGTGACCTTTGGGCCTTGAGAAAAGAGGAAGGAGTCTAGGTTAAGAGCTAGAGGCACAAGGGTTTTAGGAAGGTATAAATAGGAATATATGTCTTATATATTTTTTTGGTATTCTGTCTATTTGCCTATTCATGCTAGTTAGCTCACTTCCCCAAAACTAGCTTGACCGTCGGAGAATCTCCTCCCGGGGACTCTGGATTTTTTTCCTTCGCAGATCGTTGACTGGTTCAAGGTGATCGAGAACTGGGGGATTGAATCAAGTTCGAGACGCATCAATTGGCACGCACAATGGGACCCAATTAAGTCAGATCTAGATCTCTCGGTGTATGTCTACATCTACAACCTCTACTCAATGGAGTGAAAGGTTGAGGTTCAAGAGGACTGGCATTGGAAGTGAAGTCAGATCTTCGTATAGGCCTAGGTATATGAAGAAGATGGATGTTGTAGCAACGACACAGAGTGTGAAGACTGCTCCAGTGGAGGTCTCGTTGGATCCTAACATGTCGACGCTTGTGGTTGAAGGATCACATGTAGGAATTTTGCTAGAGATGCCGAAGAACATGGAAGTTACTATCAAACCAGAGTTGAGAGTCAGTGCCATAATGCCGGTGTTCAGATCGAGGGGGTGGATGGTCATCTCACCAAATGCTTGGGTAAATTTCATGTTGAGACTTATGAATGAAGGGTCTTAAATAATTGGAGTATAGAAGGCCAGACAGCAAGGCCGTCACAAGGGTTCGATGAAATAATGCATATGTTGATAGAAACAGGGTATCCGAATATTCCCCCTCTCGATGACCTTCGGGCCATCGAAATCGATGATTCATTCGATGACCCTTGCTTTGAATCTGGCCCTAGAGGCACAAGTCAGGACCCTGTCCTTGGCAAGCCAAATGCTGGATGTTTCATACTTGGGATATGCTATGAAAGCTGCACAGCCAAGGCCGCAACCCTCGTTCTGTGATCACATGTAGGTTGGCTTTCCAATGACTATTTTGATGTGTGTGTACTTATCCCCAGATATCGAGCAGGAGCAGGAGAATGTGCATTTGATTGGAATCACAAACACATCGAATCCGGCAGGGCACTGCCATGGTTTTCTGAACTACCATGGGCAGGGATTTGTACCCCACGGATACCCTGGAAGCATAGGAGTTGGATTTTACCCGGGACAGGCCACCTAGTAACCTATGTATTTCCTCCAGAATGGAGACCCCCATAGGGTACTAAAGTAGGGTGGCAACCATATTCCAAGAGAGGATGACAATGCTTTAGGAAGGGAGTTGGATTGACTGATAGGTCCAACTGGTCAAACTGCAGGCTCCCATTTCGGTCCAATCTTGATGGTCATTCCTTGGCCATGTGATATAAAACCACAAGAGGGACTTCGTAGCTATACGGAAGACACAGATCCTCGACAGTTCATTCAGACCTTCTTTAGTTTGATGAACTCCCTAGATTTCGATGATAAGTTGACTTGCAAACTGGTGGGCAACTACCTTCGTGGAAAGGCACAGGAATGGTTTAACAAGTTTCCAAGAGGTTGGCTGCAATCATATAGGGACTTCAGTGGGGCTCTCTTGAGTCAGTATTGCCAGAAAACGAAATTTACCAAAATAATGACAGAGTTGTATCAGACAAAGCAGAGGCGGGGTGAATCCACTGCAACTTTTTATCATAGATATGTTGATGAGAGTTTGGGGTTCGTTGAATGTACAAATAATAAAATCATCCAAGGCTACCTACTGAGAATGGAGGACTAAGAGTTATACAAGAAACTGACAGTGAATACTTCTGAGACACTTCAGGAACTTCAGGAGGTCGTTGAGCAGCATTCGAAGGTTGAGGAGGCAACCCGAAGAAAGAGAGAATGGATAATGGCCAAGCAGCAGAGATGCCAGGTTTTGAGTAGTACACACCCATGCGGCATTCCCTACCATATATTTGGAGCATCCACAAGGGAATTTTCAGACCATCCCCTCTAATGAATGATGATAATAGAGCTTTCTCCTATAGGAAGGCAACCAACAAGTACTGTGATCATTATAGAGATTATGGCCATCACACGAATGAATGTACCCATTTGAGAATGGAGATCGATTGATGTGAAAGAGAGGGTGTTCTAAAGGAGTCCTTTCGTCAGCATGCCCAAAATAATCCTTCGATGTAGAGAAACGAACAAGGAAATAGGTGGCCTTTAAAGAAAAATTTCAATTCTGGAAACCGAGGGGATCGTGATCATTAAGGGCAATGGCAGGAGTGTTGCTATGAACCACTGCAGAATCAGCCCACGGAGAGCCAGAATAGAAATGAGGGGAATCCTGTTGTGCACAGGGTGATCATGTTATTAGCAGAAAAGTCAGAGAGAAGTCTTTGAACACAGTGGTGAAGGCTGACTCACTGCATACCCCAACAGGAGAGCCGAAGGGTAAGCGATTACGACGATCACTTTCTCGGAAGAAGATGCAGTCTCAAACAGAGTCCCCCATGCAGACCCCATGGTGATTACTGCAATGATAGGAACTTCGTTAATCAAAAGGGTGTTTTTTTATGATGGAAGTGGAGTGGAGATTATGTTTGTGAATAGCTTCAATCAACTCGAGATTGGGCGTACGCACCTGAAGAAGTCGACTTCTTTTTTGTTAAGATTCACAGGGAAAACCTTATATCCAATAGGAGAAATGACTTTGCCAGTCAGGGTTACTGAAGGAGATAAATGGGTCACTATGCAATGTAGCTTCGCATTCATCGATGCTTTCTCCCCCTTACAATGTGATACTAGGGAGACCGTGGATATGCCAGGAAAGGTAAGTATGGTCTCCGTACCATTTGATAATGAAGTTTCCAACAAGCAATGGAGTTGCGTCGATCAGGGGTGAATAGATGGTGGCCAAAAGTTGTAATTATGAAGAGGTAAAGGGTCCAAAGAGTACAAAGGGTTTAGCCTTGGTGCACGGAGAAATTGGGCTAGCCGACACTCAATCACTCCCCGTTCGAAGCCTTATAACAGTGCCAGTTGGAAAGATAATTCTGGAGGCAGTAAGAGAAGAGCTGAAAGCATTGCTTAATTGGTACTATGATGTTTTCTCCTTAGGTACTTCAGACTTAACAGGGGTGCCTGCGGAATTAGTGTTCACAAGCTAAACGTCGACCCTTTGATCAAGCCTGTTAAGTAGAAAATAAGGGTGTTTACCCCTGAGAGGGATGAGGCGATACATTTGGAGGTCAAGAAGCTTCTTAAGACTAAGGTAATCGAGGAGGTGTTCTATCCGGAGTGATTGGCTAATACAGTCATGGTTCCAAAACACGATGGGGCATGGCGCATGTGTATTGATTTTACAGATCTGAACAAATGTTGTCTAAAAGATAGCTATTCATTACCATCAATGGATCGGCTATTTGAAGCGATGATAGGGTATCAAATTGTGGCCTTCTTCGATGCTTATAAGGGTTATCGCCATATATTGATTGCAGGGGAGGATAAGGAGAAAACTTTGTTCATAATGGATATGGGTACGTTCTGTTATAATAAAATGTCGTTTGGTTTTAAAAAAATACTAGTGCTACTTACCAGCGTTTGGTTGACAAACTTTTCAAAAGGAAGATTTGCCTAGAGATCTATGTGGATGATATGGTGGTAAAGAGTATGACATAGGGGCAGTTCCTGAGAGATCTGGAAGAAATGTTCGATGGGTTACGAGGAGCGAACTTAAAGCCCAACCCATCAAAGTGTGTGATCGAAGTAGGTACTGGAAATTTTATAGGATTCATGGTCTCAGAAAGAAGGATCAATGTCAATCCATAAAAGGTGGAAGCACAGATGAATATGAAGAGCTAGCGGAATATAAAAGAAATTCAGAGATTAACAGGGTGTTTAGCGGCTTTGAGCCATTTCTTGTTGAAAGGGGAAGAGAAACACTTAACTTTCTTTGATGTACTTTGAAAGGCCAAAAAGTTTGACAGGATGAAGGATTATGAAGTGGCTTTCGCAGCTCTGAAGGAGCACCTCAAAGCCTTTCCGACATTAATGAAGGCTGAAAAAGGAGAAGTCTTGTACCTCTATATATCTACCTCGGCTTTGGCCATCAGTGCAGTGCTAAGAATGAGACTGGAAAGAAACAACACCCCATATACTTTGTATACAGTGAGCTACAAGGCCCGGAAATGAAGTATATACTGTCGTAGAATATATATATACACACACACACACCTTTTTGCCAACAAAGGAGTTAATTTCAACTTACAAAAAATACAAATTTGTGTTTTGCCAACAAATGGGATTATTTCAGCTTACAAAATACAACACTGTGTACACAAACTTAGTCAAATACAAGTGAATCGGTCAAACCCATTGTTCGTCCGCAGGTTTCAATCCAGTAGAAATTGTGAATAAGCGGTCTCTCACCTTCTGAACCCTTGGGGGCACTGGTGGTACGTTGCCTTCGATGAGGTATTAAGCCTTCAGAAGGTGATAAAGTCCTTGTTGCATCAAAACTTTCTACTGGCATAGATTGTTCGATGTCACGGCTAGGAACTACTGGTGGAGCATCTTTCCTAAGCCCAATGGTTGGAAGCTTACCCTTAGGAGGAAATTTCTTCTTGGAAGGACCCCTCAGGCACCTCTTCTTCAAAGAACCTGCCCTACGGAATGAGCTCATTTACCCAGAATGACCCCTTTCTCAGGAAGGGAAGTTAGCCTTTGGATGAATACGCTCCAGCCACTCATGGAAATGATCGAAAGCTGCATACTGGGTAGAATCTATGTATGAGCCTTTGTCCATCATATCCTGCTCAATGTCATATAGGAACTTGGGTATATCTTTGATAAAACCCAAACCAAAGACCCTGTGAGGTAACGCATATGCTCGAAGGCTATCAGAGAAGACCTCGATGGTAGTAGTTTGCTCTGATACTTGGAAAAAGATCCAGGAGTTTTGAACATCAAGCTCCTTGCATATACGAACCTTGTCATTAAAGACTTTCTGTGATAAAGATATCTCTTCTCTTAGGCACTTGTTTTACTCAACCATCTCGCCAATCTGAGATTCAAGTTTCCTAACCTCATCTTGGTAATACTCGATATCCCTCCTTTGACTTAGGGTACGATATAAACGGGTATCGATAAGGAAATGGTATAACGTGGGATACTCATTCATCATCTCTCAAAGCACCTCTTGGTGGTCAATCTCGGTAGCACTGTAAGCTTCATCCACTACAATGAGGGCAACAGTTGTTCAACCAGTCTTTGGATATTTTCTTAATTCGTTAAGAAGATCTTTGGGCTAAGGATGACTACCATCATGCCATGATGATAGCTCCTTGTTGTCTTTAGATAAATATTTGGTTAATCAAGTTAACTCATTAATGGTTTTAAAAAACTCTGACCTAATCTTAGTCAATTCTTGAGTGGATCTCTCCAGCTCTAACCTCAGAGATAGATTCTATGAAAAATAAAGAGTAGTTATCAAAAATAAATATAAGAAGCTCACACAACAAGTTCCAAAATATGCCCATCAGGCGATTATTCAAAACACAAAACAAAGAAGAGAAAATACTCATACATATCTTTCCTCCTCACGAACTAAGATATGGTTTAAATTATTCTCCATAAAAACATCCTGGGCCTCCTGAACCTCCCGGTCACCATCGGCATGGTCACCATTGCTCTTCGAAGAGTTAGCATGCTGGGTGTTTTGGGACTTCATCGTGGCAGCTGAGATTTTGATCTTCTGGGGCTCTTCAGTAGTGTAGAACATCTTTGACTTCTTGATGTGGTCGATAAGCTGAGGTTTCAAGCCTCCTAGATGAGTAACTTTGTCCCACTTCAGTCGAATCTTC
The DNA here is from genome assembly GCA_032355705.1 of Rubia peregrina. Lineage (NCBI taxonomy): Eukaryota > Viridiplantae > Streptophyta > Magnoliopsida > Gentianales > Rubiaceae > Rubia > Rubia peregrina. The sequence continues at coordinate 22,281 of JAULKK010301643.1, forward strand.
TCCTTGGCATCGTCCACAACGTACTTTTGAAGGACCTCCGCCTACTTTGCATATAGATGCTCAGACACCCAGCTAATCACCTCGGTGTGACCCCAACTCTTCCACATCTTGAGGAGATCAACGAAGAGGTCATACAGGTTTTTGAGAAACCATCAACTTGTCGAGGAAGCTTGTAAACAGGGTCTGTTGAACTCAGAAAACATTTCCTGGAGACTTGGTTTTAAAATGCGGGATGCGCTAAAATGCGCTAAGGCCCAAAATTAGAATAATGTGCGATGCGCCATGCGATGCGAGTGCATCACGGTTCCGATGCGCTACCTATTTTATATTCAATATATATGTATATATG
>JAULKK010301644.1:0-12524 GCA_032355705.1 Rubia peregrina
AATACACCATTATTATACATAAATAAAGTTATCGTTGGTCAAACATGGTATGAGAAAGTTGACCAAAAAATGTGCAGGTTGAACTGGGACAGATGGAGTAAAACTGATACAAAATTGGGCTAGGGTGGGGGCATAAACGAATACCTTAAAAAAATATTACATTGTTTGAATCATTTTTAAGTTTTTCACTTGAATGTAGGGGTGACAAAATAGACCCATAACCTGCGGGTCAAGCGAGTTATCGAAATTTAAACCCGTATGTGTATGTGTAAAATGGGTAATGGGTAAAATGGGTAATGGGTCAAATGAGTAGTTGAAAAATATGGGTTAACGAGTTTGGTTTGTGGGTTGACCGCGGTTTACCCATATGGGTTGGTATATAAACTCATATGAGTCAATATATGGGTTGAAACCCGCATGTTTACCCATATGAGTTGGTATATAAACCCGCATGGGCCAATATATAGGATGAAACCCGCGGATTTAACCCATATTGGTTGATACATAAATCCATATGGGTTTATATGTGGGTTGAAACCCGTGGGTTTACCCATTTCTGACCCGTGAGTTGAATGAATTTCAACTCGCGGGTTTAGCGCGTTTCAACCCGACCCGACCCATTTTTTCCCATCATAAAATGGGTCATACTCATATTTTTCAATTACCCATTTTACCCAACTCGTATTTGACTCGTCCGCCCATTTGCCACCCCTACTTGAATGTCTCCAGTCATCCACTACTATTACAGGTAAGTGACTTTCAAAACGAACATTTCTTACAACTTTACAAAAAAAAACTTTATTTAATTCTTTTGAGTATACGTGGAAAACCCACTATTGATATATGCATATGAAAAATAATACAATTAGCTTCTCTAATAGTACCATTTTTAATAAGCAAATATCTCATTTTCTCATCTAAACCATCCCACACTCTAAGATCACATATGTATAAAGATGATAAATAATTCAAACGCATCATTAATTTCTTAATTATTTTCATTAATCTCATTAGTGGGTAAGTGTATGCACTAGTGGAAAACTTTCGATTAAAGGCAATTATATTGGATCTCTGGCCCTGCATTTGATTAAAACAACCTTTAATTAGGGTCAGAAATAGGTTTTGACCTTGGAACATATTCTAAGGTCCCAAAAAAATAGCTGTCGGAAACCAAGCACAAAGCTGGACTTGGAAACTGTACCAACAAAAAACATTAACACAACAACAACAGAACAACATAATGGTCAATAAACACAACATCAGCGACACAGAACATATAATCTCCAGTGCCTAACAACACAATAACGGCGATGCGGCGGTGACTAGACATCGATCTCCAGCGGTGAACGCCTTCACCGATAAAGTCGATCTCCAGTCGTGTACTCAATCTCCAATAGCCTTTGGTCGGCTTCGAGGTGGAGGCAAGCAGCAGATGCGAGAGTAGGCGAGTGAGCATTCGAGTGGCGGAGGGTGGCGGCGGTGGAGCTTAGGCTGTGGACCTGAGATGATGCATATTAGGTAGAGGTGAGGGTGGAGGAGGCTGAGGGTGGGTGAAGGGTAGAGGGTGGGCGGATGATTGAGGGTGGAAGGCATCATGAGGGTGGAAGCGGTGGAGGTTAGGGTTTATGGTGGGGAGAGACTTGCTGGGAAGGAGAGTCGTATAGGTGGAGGGAAATACTCAGAAAAATTATGAGTGTAAACATATGATGAAAACCCTAATGTAATGGATTATTATATTGGGCAAAAAAGATAGCCCATTAAAGACGATTCTACAACTAGAACTGCGTTTCAAATAAAAGAGTGACCTGAGATAGCACTTCAGAACTCGGAAGTACTTACAGACTCTAAATAAAGGCAGTTTTACAAGTAGAATTGATACGAATATCAAAAGAGAATTTAATGATTTGATGGATCAACATCATGATGAAGAAGTCGGTCAAGACTTGGATTACTTATTCAAGCTTGTCGATTAAGTGAAGATTTTATGAAGAACACTATACTCTTTTCCCCACTAATTTTTTTTAATGAGGTAGTGTGATCATTGCAAAACATTTATTTTAGTTTTTGGACTATAGAGAATTCGGCCATGTGGGCCTTGAAGAAGCTGTTTGAAAATCTTCAGTCCATTAGGGTTTAGTTTATTCTGATTAGAATTAGATTTGGTAAGATTAGATAAGGTAATATTTGTCTAGTCTTCTAGATCAATTCAGCCGAGAATTATAGCATGATAGGGTTTGATTTTTGGTATTTTAGTTAGATATGGTTTTAGCTTTCTTAAGCTTCCATGAGATTGATTCAAATTCTGATTGTGATTAGGTTTCCTAGTTGGCCGATTTTCTCCTCTATTTAAAGAGGGTTGGCCGAGATTTTCAATACAATTTTTATCAAACAAATATTCAGAATTTTGAGACATTCTCATTATCTTCATTGTTGCTTAAACCTGCGGGCTATTTGAGTTTCAATTTCCTTTATATTCGTACTCTGCGGGCTAGACGTTTATAGAGAAACCTTGTAAGTGTACCCTGCGGGCTAGACGCTTATAAGTCGAGTTGAGTGTACCCTGCGGGCTAGACGCTGCGATTCGTGCATTTATTCGAGTTGGGTGAGATCCTTAAATAAATAAAGATCCAATTTTCCGCAATCCAGAGTCTTCGCAAGGAGATTCATATCACAGATAAGATGGAAGATGCGGATAATTATAGGAACATGGAGTCTAATGAATCGTTCGACTTTAGAGAAGATGCACATCCTTTGAGGAAGTGTTTGAACAGGGAAGAGTTGTGCATCGACGATGGTTCTCAAATTATTTTGAAGGAGGGAATGTTATTTGAGATGCGGAAAGACTTGAAGGCTGTGATACTTGAATTTGCTGTGCAGGAAGGGTTTGAATATGGAATGATGAACAGTGAGAGACATCGAGTGACTGTCCGGTGCAAAGATCAAAGTAGCAATTGGGTGCTGATCAGCCTGTAGGTAATGATCAATCCTGGGGCGTTGACACATGTATTCATGATGTGTTTGTTGATATAACTGTTGTTCTGGAGAGGTAAGGTGATATACCCGCGGTTGAGATAACGGATGTGGTGGCTGTTGAGGTACCAAAGGTTCATGAGATTGAGGTTCAACATGGGAACAAATTGGTTGATATCCCTGTATGGTAGGGAGATATGATGGATGACTATGATTATGATGAAGGTCAATATGTGGGACTAGCTGATTTGGAGATGGAGAGCCGAGTGAGTGATCAGACAGTTGCAATTATACCCCACCACTACACACCTCAGGTTCACTTCACTTATTACCATTAAAAGATTAATTCTTAACTATGTTCGATCCCTAACATTACTTACTGTTCTCATTTGCAGTAATTGTCCACCATTCTACGGGGAGCAACGATATATAACTCGTCGGACAGTAGTCGAATTGAAGATATCCCACTAGTAAACTTCTCCAAGACAGTTGAGATAATGTGAAATGTGATTTTAGAGTAATATAAGCTGCGATTAGTTCTTATTACCACTAATTATATCGTTTGTACAGCTCCCTAAGGAAAAAGGTGAGTATATTAGGAACGGAAATGTATGAGGGTTTCAAGAACAAGTTTTGGGGAAAGTCTTACCTAGTGAGCGAGAAGATTACGAGATTGTTGGGGACAACTCTATCTCCAACTATTTTCGATGATGCATCATCCAACTCAGACCCACCTAGATGTCAATCACACCACCGAAGAAAGGCCCTACAAGCCATAACCGAAGTCAATCCTTGCTGCCTTGAAATGACGATGTTTGATTTAGTGGAACCACCATTTGTGGATTATTCTTTTGGATTAGCTTATGAACCACTTTCTGGATACTATCATTAGAACTTTTGTGGATTTTGCAACCATTAGAACTGTTGGCCTATTCTTGTTTCACATGAATAGACCACCTTCTAACTTTTGCAATTCCATCATTGTATGTTAGGCTATTATACATTTTGTGTCTTGAATCTCTGATTACTCTATAAATTTTTTAGTTGACTCTACTTGTTCCTAATATAATCCTGTCTACAATATCAGATTAATAGTTTTGGTCGCATTCGTATCGACCAAATCGGTTCTTATTAAACTTATGAGAGCATAATATATACGTATTAAGACTCATGTTGTAGCATTGAAGAACAATGGTAACTTTCTCCATTGAGTTTATTAAACTTCTTCCGTTCCATATGACTAGAGTAGACATGAAAAAACATGAACAGAAAAACAAAATAACATTCATTCAAACTCGTCTGGCAGATCACGACAAAAGTACATAGTCAACAATAAACCCACTACATGAGTACATAATGGCGACAAGAGTAGGTAATCAACAACCAACCCATAACAGAAGTACATAATGAGTCTATGCACCACACGAAAAGAACCTACAGATTATAATCAAACACAACAACAATCCTAATAGGTTTGCACCCAACAACAGTAAGTTCAATGCCTTCAATGGCCTAACAGTCGCATGAAAATTGCAACAGTTTGTAGCCGTGGCAAAACCTTGACTAGGGGATACCACATGGTTCAGACTCATTGGAATGATCCATGTTCAATACCTTATTACGGGCATCATGTTGTCGCGATGAGCTGAAAATGGTTTCTCTTTCCGACTCAAGAATATCCGCCACAACCCACCCCTGCCAATTATGTTCCCTACAACGATAATACAATCTTCCCGGATTTCTCACACTTCCAGACATAAACACCTTGGTTTCACATTTGCACACCTTGCACGGTATGCTATCTGACTTAACTTGATTCACACTGTAGCTCAACGAATCCATTCTGCAAATTTTCATAAACTAAATAGCACGCATCAACCAGCAACACACGAATAACAGTACACATACCTCGTTCACACAATAACCAAAATAAAAAAACCCAAAAACTATGAACAATAAATTTTCCCCAACATTAGGGTTCAATAGAGTGAATTTAGGATTACCTATTCAGAGTGGAATGCGACAGAGGAGCTTTTGTAGATAGCGAGAGCGATGGAATTGATAGCGACCAAGGGGAGGGAACTCAGGAAGAAGATGAGAAGGATGCGGCGGAGGCGTAGGAGACGACTTGTTGGGAAGAATGTCGGGAAGAAGAAGAAAAGGATCATTTCAGTTTTTTCATTTTTGAATAGCAAATAGGATTTAGGTAAAAATATATAGATTACTTGTGAGGGCAAAAAAAGAATTCTATTTTAGCTGAAATTCCCAGGGGCATATTAGTCTTTTTACGTCTGGTCAATTGTCGGAAATATAAGTCAATGCTAGAATCAAACCGGAAGGTTAGATTGACACAATTCATTATAAAGGTAGGGTCATATTGGCACTTTCTGGTTTCACTGGGTTATATTGGTACTTTCAGCCTAAAGGTAGGGTTATAAAACATTTAACCCTTAATTTTAATATTGTATCCACCATAGGTGATGAATCGGGTATGAGTATGATTTTTTTTGTGAGCATAGATATGGACGGAGCATAATATGTACCCGCCCACCCCATTGTCATCCCTAATCGTGGTCCTCCTCCCGTATAATATACTTCCTCTGGTTTTCTAACAATGACTCACTTTCCATTTTGGGATAATTTTTTAATATTGGCTCATTCTAATTTTTTTTCATCCATTCAATTTACATTTTACTCTCTCAATATATTCTCCAACACTAATTCAATTTTTTTTATTAAATCCAAGTATAAAAAAAAGTGAATCAATATTATTAAACCAGAGGTAATACTTCTTGAAGGAGGCCGAATGCAGTACTACTGTGGAAGGGTGTAATCTAGTTGACGCATTCCACCTGTGGCACATTTGAGATTGAAAGTGAATTTTGATCTTTATTGCATTTTTTCTAACCTAAACATGAACACCTTTTAACAGATAAAAAGATTTAGAAATTGTCCCCTCTAATAGAAAAATTAATGAAGCACAATTGCATTTTGAGTGATGTCCTGTCTGTCGGACCACTTATTTTTTTAAATCTTATTTACTCCATTTGTTAAATTACATACTCAATTTAGAAATATTTTTATATTATATACTCCATTCGTTTCACTTTAAAGTTCCTAATTGCTTTTTGTACAAACTTTAAGACACGTATATGTGACATCTTTTTAATGAGTAATGAGAGTGGACCTACATCAATCAAATGAAAGGAAGAGTTATGAGCACATATTTATGGCTAAATGTAGAAAATTTAGAATTAGAAAATTTATTGTGAGACGTCCCAAAAAGGAAACTAGGAAGTTTAAAGTGGGACGGAAGGAGTATTTTTAAATTTTTGCATTCTAATACATATTATTATTTATTTTAACTTTTAAAATATAATATTCAAATTTTATAAAAAAAATTATAACATTTAAAATAAAAATCACCGTGAACTGTCCATAAACTTATAGAAAATCCGTCTTTTTGAGACTTTCTCATGCACCTTTGACCTCAGTTTTGGTTCTAATCAAATATCATTTGGAAAGATTTTGGGTAGGAAATTAGCATACGGTGTAATATTTCAACCTGACGATCTTTAATTGTTGCCTTTTAATATACTGCATCAGATGTGGGTAGAGTTGATAATTTTTAACCTGAATTTTTGACCTGACTCGGACCAATACGATCGAATTTAACTAGAACTCGATTCTAGCCCGAGAGATATTGACCAGAACCTGAATCTTGCATGACCGAACTCAACGCGAAACTCGATTCTGGCCCAATAATTTGAACCCGACACGACCAAACTCAACCCGAAAGTTGCTTCTGACTCGATAGTTGACTGAATCTTACCATAATTACGAGTCATATGATCTAAGACTATATCTTTTGATGTATCTTTATGTATATTTGTTCTAATTAAGACAAGTGTGCTCATAAAAAGTCTCCTTGGTTATTATATATTAATGTACTCCCTCGATCCCAATCAAATCTGCACAAAATATTTTCTTCAGTCAAAGTTGTCGAACTTCGACAACATATTTGAATAGTTATATGAACAATAATATTATCGTATGATACATTGTTAATTTTTTTATAATTATAATCCACCAGAAGGTGGGGGGATTTTTCATGGCTCCCCAAACCCCTCCAAAGCCGTTAAAATTTTGCTTTTGCAATGCAAAAGCCTGTGTCTGGGTATAATGATACAAAAGCATGTGCCTTTGAGGCTTAATAAAATGGTACAGAAATCACCAAAAAACCATCTAATCTATGCTAAAGAAATACCAAGGTATGTTACGGTTAAAATGTTTCTGCCTAAGATATCTCCACCTCCGTGTGAATATCTCGACGGCTAGATCCTAACCCATCCACACCTAAAATTTAGGGACATTTGTATGAACTCTAATGCTTGGAAGGCCCAAAACATCACCCTGGATAGGTTGCTCCGTGGCTGCATTAAGGTTCCCTACACACAGTTGCACTTGCTGCCTTGTTAGTCTCAGCTGAGCCAGTGCTGCAAGTTGATGTGTATCCTTGTTTTGTTCTCTATAGCAGTGTTGTAGGTTGATTGCTGTTGATGAAAGAAGTGTTTCCAGGTCCATAAGTTCAGTTTGCAATCTCCAGGGCCGAGTGACAGTTTTGTTCATCATTTGTACCACCTGCAAACAATCAGTTTCAACAATAAGTGGAGTGAAATGTAGTTCCAAACACTTCCTAATCCCCTAGAAATTCTCGGGATTTCAGCATGCAAAGGGCATGTTGCTTGATGTGCCAGATCAACTCCCATGTAGCATATCCTGCCTCTAAAATCCCTAACTATCAAGCCAGTTTTTAGATGTGCTGCATGGGAGAAAGTAGCATCCGTGTTCATCTTAAAACCTGTATCAGACGGTTCCCATTTGTATGCTCTAATCATTTTTAATTTCGACTATTTTAGGACAGGGATTAATCCCTTTTGTATCAGGTGGTCACAGTCTGTGGATTTTTTCTGGGGGTGGCCAGTGAAAATGTCAATAAGTAATCATTAGAGGTGGTGCTTCATGGTGTTATTGTTCAGTTTAACACCTTCAAATAGCATCTTACATCTTGCATTCCATAGTATCCAGCAAATAAGGTTAGGCATTATGTTGACAAAATTATTGCTAGTTTTGGAATCATTTTTGTGAGACCAATACCATGATAATCTGTCAAATAAGTGCCTAAATGGGGGTTCCCTAATCCCCAACATATCTGTAGCATATGACCACATTATAACAGCAGAAACACAGGTATTAAAAACACGATCCATAGTTTCCTGCTCTGAAAGACATAAAAGGACATCTAGAAACTAAAGATATGCCAAAAGTGTTGATTATATCATCCATAGGAAGAAATATGTTTAGTGTATAGAAAACTTACCTGTCCAGCTGGGCTTTCAGATCATTATGTCTTTGCCTCAGAGATCCTTAAGTTGATGTCAATGCTCTGCAATACATTTTGAGAGAAGCCAGAGGAAAACTGGTGCAAATATATAGCCATCCTTGAAGAATTTCCTAACTGTTAGGTAAGGATATGACATTTCAATTTGTGGATTCCATTTGTCAATTAAACACCCTAACTGAGACCAGTTAGCTAGCCAGAAACTACACTCACCTGCTCCTATCCTAATGAAAGTGTTGTCCTCAGCAAGTTTTGAGATTTTTTCCAAGGATTTGAAGTCCTATAAGAAGGTGGCATGTTTCAGATAAGCCTTGCCCACAAACTTGTACCTTGCTGCAGATTCCACCATAATTTCAAAGAGAATGAATCTAAGGTTGTTTTTCAGATTCCTAATGTTTAATCGATTTTCCTGAAGTGGCAATGTGAGTTTATCCCAACATCTCCAATGTTTTTTAGGATTTAGATCCTTCCCTTGACCCCAAAGGAAGTCCTGGTAGATTGCATGAATTTTATCTATTATGTTCATTGTAGGGGCCATTACAACTCAGGTATGTTGAAGAATTGCCATTAAAACATTTCTTATTAATGTTGTCCTTCCTGCGTGATTAAGTAATTTACTATTCCAATTTTGAATCTTAGAGTTTATTTTTTCTACCATTCCTTGAAAATAACAGTTCTTTTTCCTACCCTTAAACACCTGAACTCCTAGGTAATTGAATGGTAGAAAACCTTGTGTCATCTTTGTGGAATTTTTAATTCTATGTATTGTCTGCTGGCTTGCCTTATTGCCTACATTAAAAAATACTCTTACTGAAATTTACAACTTGTTCAGTGGTTTTCTCATATTCATGAAGGAAAAGGATTAGGTTTTGAAGAGATCTTTTGGTAGCTTTTAGAAAAATCACTGTATCAACAACATCTGATAAGTGAGTTATTTCTGTGTTACCTGGGATTTTGAATCTCTCAATAAGCTTGTTATGAAGCATCATCTTCAAGCCCCTATTCAGAATTTCAGTGATAACATTAAACAGAATTGGGGATAGGGGGTCTCCCAGCTTCAATCCCCTTGAGGCTTTGAAAAATCCATGTGATTTTCCATTAACTAAGACAGAGAACCAAGCAGACTCTATGTTTGTAAGTATGAGCTTAACAAAGTGTCCATGGAAACCTAATTTCAACAATACAGAATTCTGGATCATCCATGAAACTCTATCAAATGCCTTAGACATATCAATTTTAGCTATCATATTCATTGCTTGATCCCTTTTATCCAGAAGTCTAGCAATTTCCTGCATGATTAAAATGTTGTCATGAATTTCTCTTCCCTTATGGAAAGCACTCTGTTCATGTGATATGCATTTATCTATAACTAGTGATATTCTTTCCACTAAGAGTTTTGAGCAGATTTTGTTGATGAAATTTGATAATGAGATAGGTCTAAACTCACTCAAAGCACTGGGGTTTGCTATCTTAGGAATTAGGCATATTAAAGTGCTGGAGATACTAGGTGGAAGTTACACAGAGCACATGAATTCCTGTATACATTTAAGGAAATCATGTTTAATTATGTCCCAAGTATATATGTAGAATGATCCAGGAAATCCATCTGGGCCAGCTGCACTGTTTGGATTCAATTCAAACACCATTTTCCTTAGTTCATCCATGTCTATCATTCTTATAAGTTGATTATTTTGTTGTTCAGTTACAATGGATGGAATGTAACTAAGACATCTTTGAAACACATTACCGGTTATGTCATGATTTTCATCTGTGAGCGGGCCTTCAAAGTACTGAGCATCATACCTTCCTATTTCCTCCTGGTCATCAACCATATCCCATCTTCCTTTTTAATTATGTTAATCCTAAGAACAACATGTTAATTTGTAACAGAATTATGAAAGAACTTTGTGTTCATATCTGCTTCCTTCAGCCACTTATTCCAACTTTTTTGTTTCAAGTACATGTTTTCTTCTTTTAACCTAAGATTCAATTCCTTTACAACTTGAGCTAGTATATTCAAATCATCCTCATCTTCTGTTAGTTCTTATTTTATTCCTAGCTCCATAACTTTTTTTCCAGCCAGTTTTAGGTTCTCAAATAGGTTACCAAAATTGGTTTTGTTCCACAATCTTAAAGTTGTTTTTAATCTCTTTAATTTTCGTGTGAAGCCTCTGATACCTTGAGATTCTATGTGTGTTTCCCAGCATGTCCTAATAGTTTCTAGAAAATCATTCCTCTCCATCCATATGTTTTGGAACCTGAATGGTTTTGGAATACTCATTTCCTGGATCTGAGTGTCTAAGAGGAGTGGGGAATGATCTGATGACATCCTATTTAACACCTGAATAACAGTATTAGGGAACTTCCTATTCCAGAATTCATCAGCCATAATCCTATCCAATCTTTTAGATACTTTGTGTATGCCTTTTCTGCCATTTGTCCATGTAAATCTATTTCCAAACGTAGGAATGTCAATCAAGGCATTTGATTCAATGAAAGTATCAAAATCTAAGATACTATTAGGGTTAGGATTAGAGGCACCCCTGTATTCAATTATGCTTCTAATGACATTAAAATCTCCTGCCAAAAGAGTGGGCATGTTACAGTTTTTAATCCTAGCCTCTAAGCTGTCATACATCTCTTTCTTTGCAGCTCTATTATGCTTTCCATACACAGCAAAGAGATTAAAGATAATTTCCATGTTACGTTTGTTTACTTGGATCTGTATATAATCCTGATGTTCTTGGCTTAGAATTGGATCATAATCATTTTAAAGCAATATCCACATCCTAGAGTCCTGTGATCCCAATGCCTTGTCAAAACCTAAAGATAACCTGAAGCTATCAAGTTTCCCTAAATTCTGTTTTGGTTCAATTACCACCATTATGGATATATTATGAAAATGAATGAATCTTTTACGTCTAATGTAAGAACATGCAATTCCTCTAACATTCCAAACGCATATTCTAACATTTATTGATGGATTTAGATTTAGATTTCAAGTGAGTGACAACCATATTTGGAGATCTGAAATAGCTTTTAGGTAGGTCAGGAGGCTTACCTCCTTCCACTGACAAACCTGGTACATTACCTTAATCAGTGTCATTTTTGCTGACACTCTCCGGAGTAGCTTCCACCTTTTTAGTAAGCTTGGTTGCTGTCTAGAGTCATTGCTCACTTGGGATGCTGGTGAAATAGGTTCATCCTCAGTAGCATCAATCCTTTGTTCATGTGGATGAAATTTACCCATGAGTTTACTATGAAATTGCCTTAGGCTAGAGAAAACTACAGATTTTTCATTTGAAACATCATTGGCAGCAGCCTGTTGTTTTGACACTAAGTCATCCATAGATCTCCAGTTATTTGTGATTTCTCTTTGTGAGGTTCTTCTCGCTGAAGCTACCCAAACCATAACTTGATCTCCCAGGGCTGACAGAGTGCCTCTTAACCATCCATTAAGTTTGGACTGGCTGCCTGCTCCTGGAGTTTGTTTTAAATAACTTTGGTATAGGTACATCCATCTGAATAACATCCACTGCATCCAGAAATAGTTCATCATTCACATTTGCATTTATCTTCTCCCTGGGTATATTCACCAGGTCAAGGACTGGCTCATTCTGTGTCCTTGTTTCCACTGGATTTTTGACCTTGTGTTTTCCACATTCTACAGAACTATGACCAATCTTTAAGCATTTGGTGCAGTAGGCCGGATGATCCTCATACTTAATCTGGTACCATTTACTCTCCTTCTATGACCCAATCCTAATCCGCTCCGGAAAGTTGCCAGTAAGATCCATCTCAACACAAAGTCTGATTGTTGAGGGCCGCGCATGGTTGATTCTTGGTTGGTCTGCAAAAATCAATTCTCCCAGCCTGCTTGCAATCAAGGGGATGAAGTCCTTATTGAGTAATAGGCTGGAGGGAACTCCACTGTGAGCCAGATCGAGACCAGGGGAGGTTCTTCCTGTACATCGAAATGTTTTGTCCATTTAAGAACCTTCATAACCGTACCTCCCAGATTCAAATTTCTCTTTATCCAACACCATTGAATGTCCTCATCCAGATCAAACTTGATGAATACTCCCTCCGTCCCGCTATAAATTGCTTAGTTGCTTTTAGCTCTTTATCCAAGACACACGTTCGGCAGTTAATA
>JAULKK010301654.1:0-12522 GCA_032355705.1 Rubia peregrina
ACGATCCTGGCGCTGGGCTACCGTGAATTTACCTCCTCCGCCAAGGCCTGTGGTGTCGGGCAGGTGGGGGCGCTGCGAGCGAGCGTCATCGCTTTTTGCTCCAATGAATAGTCATTCTCTATACTACATAAGAAAAGTAAATATTACATTAAATTTTGAACATTGAGCCAAGTATTTGAATAGCCCAAGCTTTTGGGAATAAGTAAAAAATAATAATAGCAAGCCTTTCAAATTCATTGATAGTACGGAATATTGAACAATCTTTCCCAATCTTTCTTTAAAAAATTCAATACCCATAATTTAGATGATAATCAATTGAAAGTAACTACAGTATATTGAAAATTTTAAACATTAAAATGTCAATAACATTTAAAATAAAAAATAAATTTCTAAAGATCAATAACATTTCAAATAAAAAATATAATATCTAAAGATAAATAACATTTTGAAAGTAACTACAATCTATAGTATATATTAAAGAAAGTCATTCTTGCCACGTGTCATTCATGCATCATTTTACAATATGACATTCACACATAATTCCACGTTATTTTCTAAAAATTAATAAAAAAAATATTTTATAAATTATTCCATCTTCTCAATTACTGCATTTAATCTGTTTTGTTTCCCAAATATCCTTTCACTAAACGAGGAGATTAAATATTAATGAAGGCTTACCATAATTAACTCCACATTCACCATACTCAAGCGTAATTCGTTTCCAAAATATGGCCTTAAATGAGGCGTCCGATTGTTTATGTGTTTAATCGCTCCCCCCTCCTTCCTTCTCCTTCCTTCTCCTTCATCTTTCCTCTCCTTTCTGGAGAATTCTATAAATTCTCCCTTTCTGATTATGCGAGGTTGGTGGGGGAGAGCAAAAGGTAATTTTGTTTTATCTTTGAATTCATTGATTTTGAACTCATTCGGCCACCATTAACTTCTCTAAGTAATATCATTCTCTTGGTGTTGCCTCAGCAATTTTTGGATATTAAAATTTATTCTTTATCCGAATTTGTAGATTTGCATTAACTTTTAGCTTGATTTTGCTTTTTTCCCCCACTTTTACTGGATTGATTTTATTTGTTTTGAATCTGTTCTTTATCCGAATTTGTAGATCTGCATTACCTTTTGGATTGATTTTACTTTTTTTCCCCCACTTTTACTGGATTGAGTTTATTTGTTTTGAAATTGTTCTGCAGTTGAATCATTATGGATGATAATTAATGTTGTCTGCCTGAACCGTTATGGATGATAATCAGTTCTGCAGTTTCACACGTTCACACAAGGTTAGATGAATAGATATGGCCGTATGGGCAAACAACTTTTGAAAACATCACAAGCTTTCTGCTCCAGTATTGCTTACTTGCTTTACCTTTCATGCAAAGACAGACTAGACCGTTGTGGTTACATCATGTTATGTGTTATTTGTGTTGTTTAGTTTCTTTGTCATTTTAACAATCAATACTAATATTGTTTGACAAAACTTATAAGCCACTTTAGTTACAAGCTTGGCCATTTTGGTCGCTTCGTAAACTGCTAATAAACTATTTATTTTTGAAAGCAAAATACATATAGGGGGAAAGACAATAACCGATCTTCACTCTTAAAATAAGTCAGTTTTACTTAAGATTCCCGGTTCATTGAGTACATCCAATGCCATGGAATCCAGGGATGATGAAATGATGAACCTTAATATTTGAATATTCTTTTGACTGAGATCATTTTTCCATACAAATGGACCAGTTTCACTATATAGTCCATGTCCTCCAATCAAGGCTGAAAATCAGAAATCCACCCTGTGTAACTTTCATGCAGATAAGGACTGGTGTGGTTTGTGTGTTTTTGAAGTTTCTGATCAACTTAACCTCAACTCTTGATCTTAATTTTGACTGATTCTTTGAGCTCTTTCATGTTAGAGCTTAGATCCTCCGATCAAGGCCAAAAATCCACTATCATAAAGTTAAGTTTTTTTCCCACTCATGCAATGCACAATGGTCAATGACGTGTTTTTGGTACAGTTGGTGTGTGGCAGTTTCATGGGTTAGTACTTAAATTTCTAATTTTTCTATCAGAATATAATGTTGATGGAATAAGGAAGGGAACGTCTTTTTTGGGGAGAATGATTCTGGTCTGGAGATAATCTTTTTGGTTCAAGGATGAATTTTAATGCTAAAGCCGTAGAACTTATGCTTAAATTAATGTTTCTGATTATTCAGGGGATGAACTCTCCGGTCTTTAAGGGATTTAAAAGAAATCTGAGTATGTGTTTTAATGTAAAGGCTAGATTTCCTTGAACTTAGTGTGAATTACTTCATTTTTGAAGTTATCTTGAACAGCTGTTTTAATTTTTACATTGTTATAAAATTTCTAAAACATCTCCAGTTTCTTATGTTTTTCTGCTTGAAGTACCACTTGAGGTTTTATGAAGTTTTTGCTTGAAGTTACAGAAGTTTCTCTACTTTGTGAAATTTCTGAAATCTCTCCACTCTATGAAGTTTTCTGCTTGTGCTCTGCTTGATGTCTACATTTTTTCTTTCCTTGGTCTCTAAAATTCAGCTTTAATGTTCATGCTCTAGCTTTAAGTTTTTCTGCTTGATTTCTACTCTATCTGAGTTCTTTCAGAAGTATTTTTAGTTTATGCTTGGAGATTTTTGTAGTATTTTGAGATCTAGATTGACTATGCATAATCTATGCAATTTCTTTCAGATAATTAATCAGATGATTGTTCGTGATCAATTGTTGTAACCAAAGACTGTGCACTAGCTTCAATTTTAATGAAGCCGGTGGACCTCTTTATTTCACTGGGGCCAGCAAATGATTCATTCACCTTACAGCTCGTGTTTCATTCTGATCCTGCGACTGCCCTGAGACAGATGAGCTCCTTAAAAGGTAAATTATTTGCAAATGTTTTATCTGTTTTTAAGACCGGAGAGTTCAACTTATTTTCTGGGACTTGGCTTAAACATTTCTTTTATTCTATGATTAACTTACCATTTTATACCATCTTACCAAGTTACAACATGGCAATTTTGCAGTTTGAAAATCTTTCTTAAGACTTCTGATCCAATACATGGCTTATCCCCCCTGTATCTGCCTGTAGATTATGAAAAGTGGGGAAGAAATGATGGAGGACCTGGAGGCCTAGGCAGAGATGGAAAATGTGATATGCTACCCTATGCAGATGAGTTTTCATTTCTCTCTTAGATGCCATGCAAGACACCAGAGGAAAAATGGATTCGAGACAAAAACTTTCCTTCTTCACAGTTTGTTTATGAACATTTCCATTTTTAGACTGACTTCTACTATAAAACAAGTAATGCAAAGACCCCTGGCCTGGAAGACACCCTCATCTTGACAATGAAGGGTATTGTTGTTGGAATGCAGAACATTGGATGAAGAAAATTTAGTCTTTTTTCATTTCTTTTCTTCTGTTTGGATTCTTATTAATAACCTTTACCTTCTAATTAATGACCACACACAAAAGTTGGTTCTTCTAAGTGGCGTATTTTGAGCCTCAAATGTGTGATTAGTTTGAGAGAATTGTGCCATAATTTTGTTATTGTATTGATGTGATTCCGAGAATAAAGCATTGATGGAATTCTTCAATTCCACATTATGTAAGAGAACATTAGATGTGTACAAGAATATTCTGAAGTTTCTTCAATTTTGTTTTTTAATATTTATACTTAAAAATAAATTTTATAAAGGTGATGCCATGTTGATGTTTATTTTATTCACGTTTTTCATAAATATGGAGAGTGTTAAAAGTTTATGGTTCAAACATGTATTTCAGATTCTTATCATTATCATTATATTCTTAACGTGTAACGCAAAGTATTTCTATACAACAATTAATATTTTTATATAAAAAATACATATATATTAGATAAAATTTTGGGAAAATCATCTTTCCATAGGCTTTCAGAGCTTAAGTAGAATCATATGAAGTTATGAGTTTATACTTTTCTGTAACTGCAAGTGAAATATTTGAGTTCATGTTAGAAAAATTACATATTTAGAGTAAAACATATCTAATTATGTAATGTTTTTCCTCTAAATATGTAATGTTTATAACCAAAACTGAAATACTGCAAGCGTGCAAGTTCACCCAAATAGCTTATAAACCGAATTTGAATTACTTTAACTTGTGAATTTTCATCTATTTGTGATAAAATTGCACTTGAGTCCCTGCCCTGGTCTTTCCATAGTTTAAGCAAACATCGTCTCTTAAAAGACATACACTATATACTATATGAGTCTTTCTCTTGAAATATTGTCTTTCCATAAATTAGGGAAAGATGGAGGTTTAAATTGCAAATAGGAAGAATTCAAGATAAATTTTTTGGGTTACACTATTTGAGTCATAAACTTATAACTATTGTACTTAGTATAATTGATTTTAATATTACAACTAAAATCTTTTCCCTTTTTATAATTCTAATTCAACTCCCGTCTTTCTATATGCATGTGGAAAGACGATGTTTCCCAAGACGTTACCATATTATATTCCATTAAATATAAAAATAAATAATTGTTATATAGCAACAAAGATCGAGTTACTTTTCAAGTTCTTTAAAATAAATATATTAGTAATCTATAAATATATTAATTTATTTTAAATATTGAATCGTGTGTAATTCTCATATAGATATAATAAAAAATTATTATTTATTAAAATTAGTATTAATATTAAAAAATATATTTCCATTCATTGTACGTGCATCGCACGGGTGTTATCTAGTATATATATATATACATACATTACAAAAATAAAATCTTCCCTTTCTAAGTTTAAAATTTATCGGATAAAAACTCATATTATTAAGTAATAACAATATATTATCCTGATGTGTTCATCTTCATCTTCATCTTCATCTTCATCTTCTTTTGGATAACACACTCCAAATTTCAGTGTTTAAAATCCAGCGCATTTCTAAAATAATGAAGCATCAATAAAATTACGGTGATAATTTAATGCCAACATGTGGAAATGCTAAAGAACTTATCAAAATCATGGAGTGCCTGAAGAACCATGCATTAACTGTGGGAGGACATGTTAATGATGAATGTGGAGAGTTCATACCAGCAGGTGAAGTGGGTAGAACCATGGAGGCCCTTCTTTGTGGAGCTTGCGGATGCTATAGAAACTTTCACAAAATGGTGATAGTGAAAGAAAATCATAAGTAATTAGATATAATCAATATCTCGTGTGTTTCCAGTTATTTTAAGGTGGTTAATGTTAAATATTTTGTATCAACATTGAAAATTATAACCAACATTGAAATGGTTAACCTACTTAAATTTTAAGTATTACCAAAATAAAAGAAAATGTGAAATTTTGTTTTTGTTAACTACCATTCGAACTGGTTTAGTAGCCCAAAAGTAGCCTCATTCGCCCATTATTATTTTTAGATATGCTAGGGATAATTTTGGTTCATTTTCAGCCATGCACGTAAATCCCAAGCCCAAATCAATGATGTAGTTTAACCCGTGTGATGAGACAGTAATTTTCTATCTTCTTAACACAATTGATACCCATCTTTATCTTGTTTTGTTTGTGATTATCTAGCATATTAGGAGTTTTAAGAAATAGTGAGTTAGAATCAGCTTATGTGGTAAATCACCCTAATCGTCCAATTTTGTAAACATTTAATGTCTAGTGTGTTTTCCTCTATGATTTAATCATCATTGTGATTTTTTGTAAGTTTATTGGAGATTGATCATTAGAGAAGACCATTAGTAAGAATGGTAGTAGAGTGAAGGTCATATGCGAGAATGGTAGTAGAATCAATACCACTAACCTAGTGGTAGAAGGTTACTTTGGTTAGAAGAGAAGAAGAGGAGAAACGAGCAATATTTGAAGCGAAGGGAAAAGACAAAGGCAAACGACACAGACCATGCCACCCGACACGGACCGTGCCTTTCAGAAGTGATATCAAAATCGAGAATCAGCCATAAGAAATGGGCCGTGTAAATCCACACAGTCTATGTATCTCAGAAGATGCAAAGGCCAAGATTAGCCTTAGGGAACGGACAATGTAAATTTACACGGTTCATGTATTTCAGAAAATGCAAAGACCCAAGAATTATCCCCGGGAAATGGACAGTGTAAATTTACATGATCTGTGTTCATCAGCAGGGATCTTCAACACGAAACACTGGTCTCAAGGAGCAGACCTTGTAAATCTACATGGCCCGTGTAAGGGACTTGGACATTGTCCCTGCCGTTGGGTTAACTAGGCTTTATGGTCTTACTTTTCGTTCTCTCTTCCAACCTATTAAAGAACCCCTTTATCTGTTGAACAAAGACAGTGAACTTCTGGGTTTTCTATTGTAAATTATCGTTCTCTTAATTTATTTCACTATGTTTAGCATCTTTAATCTATTTATTGTTGTGGATTATTGTAGATTAGGCTAGATTAATGCTTGGGAGTATTTACTAAACATGATTAGTTAAAAGTTTGTTAGATTCCAATATTCAACCCATTTATTACTTGATTATCATTATTGATTGTGTTTAATGCCATGATTATGCATGATTAGTATTAAGGCTTAAGGTAAATTGCAATGATTTAGCGCTAAGCTCGTGAATGAACCTGAGATTCATCTTTTTGTTGATTTGGTCAATGGTCAACGTACGTGAAGCTCGTGTCTAGGAGTGACAACTATGAATGATTATTAGAAATTTAGTTTTATTGGGCTGGAAGGAGTTATTATCTTAGTTTATGGACGATTGGTGAGTTAAGGCAATTAGGTCGGTAGTCTTTTATCACTTTGGGGTCATAGGGTAATCCCGGCGGTCATATCCCGAGTTTGTGCAACTAGGTAGGCTGAGTTTCTTATATGGTAGTAGTTATTACTGATGCTCTGGGTGTACATTAACACTTCAAGAGTGGGTATTCATAATAGGTCTGAGGGAGTCAGGTAATTCCTGGGTTTACTTTACTACGAGTTGTTGGGTTTATTAACCCTTAGATTGAGTGCTAGTGGTTGCAGTTTAAAGCGCACTACTAGCTATATCAGGAGGAGATTAGATATGACGAGGGGGTGGACCCACTGAGTGACAATTTGTGGTAATTCCCAAAGAATCAAACTCTTAAAAATGTGTGATCGAGCATATATTAGTAAATACTTGTATTATGTGAATAGGAATCAGGAATTGAATTATAATGCCAAACATATGAAGCAATCCCCAAATTCCCTTATTATCGTATCTACACTTTTTGTTAGATTTGAATGATAGATTGTTCATTAGTATTATACTTGTAGCTTTTACCTATTCACTTAATCTCCCCCCTCCCACTCATTGTGATGAGCACACACTTGATGACGTTTATGTGTGTAAGTGTTTCTATGTGAAATTATTCTATAAACCCATTTTCCTTGTGGACGATCCCGACTCACCACTGTCTACTTTTTAGTATTCGGTAGTAATAAGGTGGGAACTATAAATCTTATCTTTTATTTCAACGTTAGTTACAACGATGCTAATGTGCTAGTAAATTTTGGCACCGCTGTTAGGGATTAAGGCGTTGTTTATTAGATAGCTAGCGTAGTTAGTTTTTTTCAAGTTTTTATTTGTTCTATTTAAGTCGTGTTATTGGTTTGTTGTGTATTGATACCATATTTGGTGTTTTTTTGAAGGATTTTATTACTTTGGATTTTAGTTCATGGTATGTACTATGCCAATAACCTATAGCCCTTGCACTACACTCCTGACCTCTAAATCCTTAAGAGACTGAAAAGGAGGCCAAGATCTAACACTGAGATCCCACAACCACCACCCATGGTAGAGGAAGACAATATGGTCAAGGAAAATCGGACATTGAGGGAGCTTATAGCTCTGAATTTGGAGAGCCAGCCACTATGCATCATTTTTCTGCCACTTCTCACGAACGTGACGTGTGAGGTCAACTCGGGGATGATTCATTGTCTCCCCACTGTCTAAGGGCTGAGTAGCGAATACCCAAACAGTCATATATCTGAATTTCACCAAGTATGCACTAATATGAAGCCAACTGGTGTTTTAGAGGAACACTATAATCTTAGTTACATACTGTTTTCTTTTAAAGATGCGGCAAAAGATTGGCTCTAGTATTTCTCTCTGAGTTACATAACTACGTGGATAGACTTAAAAGGGAAGTTTGTCAAGATATTATTTTGGCTTCTAAGTTTAAAGTGTTAAAGAAATAGTTGTCCAACATCTCTCAACTCCCCGATGGAACTCTATATGAGGATTGGGAAAGGTTCAAGAGATTGCTTGAGAGTTGCTCGTATCAAACTTTCAAGGATGGGGATCTAGTTTACTAGTTCTTTGAGGACCTCACAGACGAGAATATGCGTATAGTGAATGCGATTTGCAATGAGTTTATATCTAACAAGAGTCATAAATATGCGATGTCTTTGTTTGAGGAGATGACTAATAATATGAAGCAATTCAGAACTAGGTCAAGGGTGAAGACACAAGATGAGGTGAACCCCATCTTCCCTAAATTTTAGGAGTAAGTCCAAGCTCTTGCTTCTATGATGACAGAGTTAATGAAGGGAAGGCTCCAACAAGTAAAAGCTAGTGGGATATGTTCACTAGACCACCCTACCGACATGTTCCCTTAATTTAAAGATGACTCACTTGAGGAAGTCAAAGTCTTAGGGTGCTAAGGGCAAGGTTTCCAAGTAAACAAGGGCTATGGAGGAGTGCAAGGTCAAGCCAAGGGTTCCAACAAAACCAAGGATTTGAGAAGAAGTACTGCTATACTCAAAACTCTACAACCTCGGATGGAGAGACCATCACAACTTTATACTGAGAGACTACCATAAGGTGTGTCCTAATTATGCTAATGGTAAAAAAATTCAATCAGGGGCCTTAACAACCCTACCCTCAAGGTGTAGGAACTTACAATCCTCAAGCAAGCATCACAAGGATGGATAGAGATGAATTGATGGAGGCTTTATCTCAAGTGGCCAAGAGTAAAGAACTCTTTGTGGCCTAGACAAGAAAAAACCTTGGGATCTAGAGCATTTTCAAGCATAAAAAACTTGGATGTCCAAGTTTGTCAACTAGCTATCTCTCTGAGCTAACTTGAAGCAATGGAATCGGGTAAACTTCCATTTCAACCGGAGGTTAACCCAAAGAAAAATGTGAGAACAATCACTTTGAGGATGTCAAAGAGGTCAAGGAGGCTGAGAGGGAAATTGAGCAAGAAGGTGATCGAGTTATCAAGAGCACTGAGATTGGAAGCGAGGAAGAGATATTGGTTGAGAGCAATACCAATTAAAAATTGGAGACTTTAGAAGGGGAAGTCGAATCCATAGTGCCTCAAAGGACACGTCAATGTCACTAAAAATCAACACATCAATCAAATATAGAGATTTATAATTTCTACCATATAACTGCCGAATACTAAAAAGTATACAGTGGTCAATCAGGGTCAAGGGAAAAATGGGTTTACACAATAGTTTCACATTGTAATGCACACACAAGTGTCACCAAGTGTGTGCCCGTCACCAAATGGGTGGGGGGTGTTTGAGTAACAACTAAAAACTACAAGTATACAAACTAGAATACAAATCTAAGGAAGAGTACAAGTACGATATATAATAGTGATCCTTAGGGACATTTGCTTCACATGTTTAGTATTAACATTCAATCCTTGATTTCCATTCACATAGTCAAATATGTCCTAATCTATGCTCGATCACACGATGTGGAGAGCTTGATTCCTTGTGAACTCACATGGACTGTCACTCGGTGGTTCCGCCCCCTTATCATCTCTCACATCTTCCAAATATAGCTAGCAGTGCGCTTTACCCTGTCACCCCTAGCTCTCACCCCAGGGTTAATAAACCTGAAAATAAGTAGTAAATTAAATCAGGGAGTAGCATGGCTCCCCAAGACCCACCGTGAATACTCACTCTTAGAGTGTGTAACGTACACCCCATAACACCAGTACCTTAGTCAATTCGATGGCATGGACCATGCCATCGGGCGTGGACCATGTAGATTTACACGATACGTTCTCTGGGCCTTGTGTATTGGCTTGAAAATTCATTCTGAAGTACACGGACCAAGTAGATTTATACGGGCCATTCCATGGGACCGTTCCTTGAGCTTTTGTGCCTTTTGAAGTACAAAAACATGTATATTTACACTGTTTATTCCCTGGGACTGTTCCTTGAGCTTGATGCTTCCTCTAAAGGGCACGTTCCATGTGTTTGCATTTGTTGCCCTTATTACTTCAAAACTTGTCATTTCTTCTCCTCTTATCTTCTAACCAAAGCAACCTTCTACCACGTCGATAAATGACCTTCAATCTACTACCACCCACACATATGGCCTTTAATATATTACCATTCTTGTGAATGACCTGTTCCAATGATGGTTTTCAATAAGCACACAAAACATCTAGAATACTAACCAAATAATAAAGGTAGAATTAGACACCATATATTTTCACAAGGTGATTCTATTCCCTTATATAGTAAAACACTTAATATTCTAGCTAAAATCACCAACATAACATGATAAAAATGGACATCAAATGTGTTAAAAATACCATTTGATTAAATAATCAAGTCTCTTACACTTAGACCCTTACTCGTTCTCGAGTAAGAATGAATAAATCCCTTGGATGGTTTCCTAATTAAGCTCTATCTCCCAAACATAATCAACACCGTTATTAATTCCTGGAACTACCCTAACCCAAAACATAACGGCTCACCGATCTTCATATCCCAGCCTAAGGAATTTTAACCATTAAAACAACAAATATTCACACCATATAAGAATGAGGTATGAAACCTCCAAGAAAAACAATAAAAAAAAGCTTACTCTACCTAGAAGTTCACAAATAGGCAAAAATGAACCTTCACATATTTCAATTTCTCTCATTCTCTCATATATTTTTTCTAGGAGCCCTCACAGGTTTTCATGCTAACCTCTCTTTTATTTTAAACCTCACACCTTACTATTAGGCCTCTCATTTTTGCATAAGTCACCCTTTCAGGTTTTCGACATATCCTACCCCCCTATTTTTGCCTAAGTTTCCCTTCGGTGTTTTCAACTTAGCATGTTCTTTTCTTGTTTCTTTTTTGTTCTTCTTTTTTTTCAAAATTTTCATGATAAAAAGTGTTCCCTGAAGAATTGCAACACAAAAGAGTTCAGAACACAAAATCACATAAACTTCTAGTCACACGTATTTCCTAACTTCCCTCCTCCACACCTAGATCTTGCATTGTCCTCAATGCATATGCACACACCCAAATAAGTCTTAAGGGAAGGAAAAGAGAAAATATTCATGATGATGCTCGTACACTAATAACACACATACTTGCACAGTATACATAGATATAATGAACTTTTTACCAGGAACACTATGTATTTTACCCCCCACACTTTGTTGATTGCAAGTCCAAATAACATTGGGGCTGGATTTGGGTGGTGCTCAAGAGTGATCTCAAGGTTGTTAGGTGATTCCACATGGTCAAATAAACTAGCTTTTAATCCGCACATTTTGCCTTCATACCTCCAACCTAACATTTTTGCAAATTTCAAAGTGCATACTAAGCGTAATAGTGTTACACAAAAAATAAATCTAAAGCAAAACAATTAGAAATTAAAGGGAATACCATGTTCTCAATCCAATTTTCACAAAAGAGGAAAAACACCCATTAGGTATGTCTACCGTCATCCTCAAGACTTATTCTCTTGAGAATTTCTACTCATAAATTGGGATGAGGGGGATTTCCTCGATTGACTCTAAACTCAAATTCTCAAGGTATGACTTCAATTGGTGTTCATTGACTTTCCCAATATAGCCATGTTACTTACACTCTATCTCTACCACACCATTGGGGAGGGGGGAATTTCCTCGCCACATAAGAACCCACCCACCTTGAGTGCAATTTACCCAAAAATAGTTGAAGTTGCGATTGAAAAAAAGAGACATTTTGACATATTCCAAATCCTTTTTCACAATCCTTTTTTCGTGTCATGCCTTAGTATTTTCCTTGTAAATTTATGCATTCTCATAGGAATCTCGCTGGATTTCTTCAAGTTCTTTTACTTGCAACTTGCTATGGGCTTCAAATTCATCCAAGTTTATATTGAGCCTTTTAATGACCTAATACGCTCTATGCTCTAACTCAGCTGGAAGGTGCCATGTCTTCCCAAAAACTAGTCTGTGACATAGAAATTAGGGTCTTATATACTGTCAGATACGCTCAAAGTGCATCATCTTGACAAGTGCTCCAATCTTTTCTTGATGGGTTGGCTGAGTTTCAAGGATGGATTTGATCTCTTGATTGAAGATCTCGGCTTGCCTAATGGTTTGGGATGGTAAGTGGTAGATGTATTATAGGTGACACAATACTTTCTCATCAAAACCTCAACCGTGCGATTACAAGAGTGAGTTCTGATATGAATCTCCTTACGAAGACTCTAGATTGTGGAAAATTGGTACTTTAACCGAGGTGGAATCCACGCCCAACCACCTAAGTTGCACGAGAAGCAGCGTCTAGCCCGCA
>JAULKK010301663.1:0-12521 GCA_032355705.1 Rubia peregrina
ATCAATGATGTTTCCTTGATTGCTAGGCACTAGAACTTAGAGACAAAATACCATGGATTTTATAGATGAAAAGGAAATTATACAATTTGGTGTTAAAGAGTGAGGAAAACATTGAAGCAAGAAGAATACTGGAAGAATCGTTTGATAACCACTCAACCACCATCAACTCCCTAACCTCACTCGTCCAAGACATTACAATTTCAGAAACCAACACGACAACACAAACAGAAAAGCATACTTGCACCAACTATTCTTAATCCGGAACACCCAAAGACAAAGGTACAAAGCAAAAAAGTGAAAGGAAGAAGCCAAGTTCCAAAGAATTTGGATCCAAGATGCCAAACGCTCACCTGCTTTGATCTATTTTGTTGGGATTCAACTTTAGTTGGCAGAAGTAGTAGCAACAACGTTAACATCAGCAGCTGGTAAAACAGTATTCAATTTCAGTAGGGTAGAATAGCAGCAACAACAGTAACAACAACAATAACTGGTAGAGCACTATTGAACTTCTTTAGTAGTAGTAGATACGGTAGAGAAATATTTAACTTCAAAAAGAGCGATATTTTAAAAGACCATAAATATGATCAATCGATAACAACAACGGGGAGTGGCAGAGATCCTGGTGCATGAGCGGCAGTGGCAGCAGCGCATTAGGACATCAACTGAACGTGCTAGTGACACATATGGGTAACAAAGCGGAGCAGAAGTGGAGCTAGGCTCCTCCGGTGGTGACGGTGTAGATCACAACAGCGGCGACATCACTTATACAACTAATGGTAAGGGGTCCCAGATCGAACCCGCTCAGATACCATGATAAAGTATAATCATAATTGGGTTAATCAATGGTGCATTGATATCTCATCAATGACACATCTCAATCATAATGAGGATTAAAATATATAGGGCTACAAATCGAAGTCTAATAGGAATAGGATTCTAAAGTTTATAGCGAAATTACCATCTATAATCTAACCTACAAGGAAACTAATTCTATGAGGTAACTATCATTTATATCATTTACTACAAGGAAAGGATCTCTATTTCCTTAACAAGGAAAATAATTCTTCTAGATATAGGATCTTATATGCATGGCAATCATGAATGTGATGCGCGTTATAAGCGTTGGAAATGTTCATAGTATTTGAGAGAACCACAACATAAGCAATCTTCTACAACAATTTAAATGGACCATACTTTCGGGATGCAACTTTCTGTACAAACCTAATGGAAACATCTCCTTACGTAATAATGTCATTGCGTCCCTACCCTCTTTGAGAACTTTGCTCCCCTCTGCTTGCCAACACCTACCTTGGAGAGTTAGGAATTTAAAGAACTACCAAATTAACATACACACTTTAATGTTATTTTCTCTAAAAATAAAAATTTAGATGAGAAAGAGACTCGTTCCCTATAGTTATAGAGAAAGAATTTGAATAGAGAGAATGAATATCAAATACATTGCTATATTAAAATTAAAGTTCATTTTTTTTCCAGATTGAATAATTCATTAAAGTTCTAAGCAAAATATTGCAACAGACAAAATTAATTGCATTCAATGAGAGATGAGTATTCTGTATTGCTTCGAACTAACCAGTGTATGACCAATTACCCCACCCCCTTAATTACAAGAACCAAATTCCATTGTAGTAATTTCTTTTGTTGTCTGAATCCTATTTTGCAAACGAAACCTTGAATTTCCTCAATATCAAGAGTTTGTTGTATTGCTTATCTATTTTTTATTCATATTTGGCCATGCTGCACCTCACATTAATCATAAGTCTACAATACACTTCTTTCACTTGAATGCCAATCTGATTTTGACTTTGATTTCTATGGTTTTGATTCTAATTAATCACCATATATGTACACTAAGATTTTGATTTTAATCAATCATCATACATGTACACTACTCTCCTCGATTTCTGCAATTCCCAGTTAATTCTTTCTAAATTATTACATTCGTACATATTACGTGCACGTGACAAATATAATGTTTGACTGTATAAAAATTATCAAAAGACATATAGAAGTCGACTAAAACCATCTACGATGCCCTTATCACGTACTTCTTGGTACATTTAAGTATTTATAAAATATTTTAAGATACAAATTAAAGATTTTTTTGTCACGTAACTGCTGTCCTTTTATAAATTATGTGCATACTAAAGATTTAAAATTTGATTATTGTTATTTTTTAAGTGTTAGAACTTTCTCGTAGTCATGTTCTGCATAAACGTCAGATTTTTTACTGAAGCGGTCTTAGTTTGTTGCACGTTACGGGCACATGACAACATACCTAGTTTAATATTTAATTAATAATAATTGATATTTGTAAGGTTATACTTTAGTAATAAATTTTTCACTGCTTTGCTACAATTTTATTCAACTTAACTATTATCAATCAATCACGTGCAAATCTCGTGCTAATTCAATTTATTCTTTATGTGCACACTACGATACTTTAAAATTTCATTTGTCTCGTACAAATCTCATGCAAATTTATTTCATTATTTTGGGCCCGCTATAAGACTTTATAATGCAATTTTCAATAATATAGGGAAATGATTTTGATGATATTATGAATTTCAGTCATTTTGGCTTGAAAGCCTAAAAACAATTTTTTTTTGATTTTGTGTGATTTTCAAATGTGCAAAATTGTATGTAAATGAAATTGATGGTCCGCCACACGGTCCTAAAAATTCCTCCGACAATACCCTTTTGCCATAGGCCGGTCCCTATTCCAACAACCACCACTATCACCAACCACCGCCGCAACGCCGAATGTATTAGGAACCACACCATTAGCTTAGGTGAACCATGCACTTGACGGGTGCAGAGACTTCATGGCTTCTTCTACCACCGGCGAAAGCCCCACCTCAATGATCTGTGCCCCGACTGTGGCAGCCACCACAACTTCAACTGTCACCGCCGACTGGAGGAACATAGCTACCCAACCTACAACTATTTTGCACTAATGATCACCGCGCCGTACATTACATCAACCTACTCCACCTAGCTGGGAGATTCTCCTCCTCTTCCTCTCCTCCACCACATGCACACCACTATGCTACAACCAAATTTAATGACTTGCAACGATTGTTTGTTCTATAAAATTGTGTTAATACTAATGGCCAAGCATGAGTTATATCATATTTATGTGTTAAACCTTTCTTGTAATACATGTTTTGCGCAACTTCATATTTTTCAGTGCGACAATCTTAATTCGTTGCACGTTATGAGCACGTGATGAATTTGCTATTAAAAATATTTATCAAGAATCATTGAGAATTTTAAAGTTATAAATCAGTTATGAAGTTTTCACTAATTCCTTACAATATTATTCAGCTTAATTACTATTCAATCGATCACGTGCAAATCTTGTGCTTATTTAATTTTTTTCTTTATGTGAACCTATAAGACTTTAAAATTTCATTTTCAATATTATAAAGAACTTGTGTGATTTTAAAGTGTAAAAAACTATATATATATATATAAATGAAAATCCTAAATATTTTATTATTTTTCTCTTCATTTTGAACTTGTATCAGTCTTCTTCGCAACATGCCAATTAAGATTTTGAAGAAACGAGGGATGGGCAAGATAGATAAGTTTTTCCCTAATGCATCAATCGACAATTGCTGCTAAATTCTGCACAAGCATGATATACAGCGTCATTCCCATCTATCAAACTAGTATAATTGTACTAGTTTATATGAGGTACCTTTTCAATTATATATAGTTTTGCAAAATAATAAACTATATAAATAGTTTTGTATAATATTTCTTTTTGGTTTTGCTATAATTTTATTCAACTTAACAATCATTCAATCGATCACGTGCCAATTTTGTGCAAATATCGTGCTATTAATTTATTTTATTATTTATGTTCAGGCTAGGAGACTCTAAAATACCATTTCAATATTACAAAGAACTCGTGTAACTTTAAAATTTACAAATTATATATAAATGAAAATCCTACATAGTTTATTATTTTCCTTTTCATTTTGAACTTTTATTGTTCTTCATCACCACTCGATAACTAAGATTGTAAAAGAAATGAGAGACTAAGCAAGATAGATCAGTTTTACCCCAATGCATCAACCTACAATTGCTGCTACATTTTGCAAAAGCATAACATACAACTTCATTCCCTTCTTTCAAACCAGTGCAATTGTAATAGTTTTCAAGAACCAAATTCTATTGGAGTCACTTCTTTTGTTGTATGAATCCCATTTTACAAACAAAACCTTAAATTTCCTCAAAATCCAAAGACATTTGTAATGCTTACTTTTTTTAAAATTCCGGGCCATATTTCACCTCACATTCATCATAAGTCTACAACATAAACTTCTTTCATTCAAATGCAAATATAATTTTGATTTTGATTCATATGGTTTGGGTTCATAACTAATCACCATATATGTAAATTACATTCCTCCATCTTTGAAATTCCTGACAGTTTCTTTCTAAGTTATCATATTCATACACGTTACGTGCATGTGACGTATTTAATGGTTGACTTTATAAAAATTGTCAAAAGGTAAAGAAAAGTCGACCAATGCTGTCTATGATAAAATTATCACGTACTTTTTTTTATACATATCAATAATTTATGATACATATGTTAAGATATGAATAAAAGAATTTAGTGACTCTTAATGGTTGCCGCTTCTATAAAATTCCATTCATACTGAAGATCAAGCATGTGTAATATCATATTTTCAGCTTTAAACCTTTCTCATAATACCTGTTTAGCACAACGTCAGATTTTTCAGTGATGCGATATTAATTTTTCAGTTAATCATTATATATGTACACTGCTTCTCACCCATTTCTAAAACTCCTATCTTTATCTTTTTAAATTATCACATTAAATTAAGTTACGTGCCCATAACATATTTGCATTCAAAATTTTCAGAAGGCAAGGAAACCGTATACAACGTGTTTATTACATACTTTTTGTGCATATTAAAGACTTTATAAAATATTAGTAAAATAATTTAGTGACTCATAACTGCTTATACAAAATTGCATTCATACTTATTTTTTTATTCATACTGAACATCAAATGTGAGTAATATTATTTTTGAAGTTATAAATATTTCTCGTAGTACTTATTCCACGTGACTGAGATTTATTTAAACTCTTAATTTGTTGCACATTATGAGCACGAGACAATTTTGCTAGTTGATTTTTTTTATTAAGAACCATTGATACGTACACGTAATAATTTAGTAATATAATTTTCATAATTTTCTGACAAATTTATTCAACTTCATTGTTATTAAATTGATCTTGTATCAATCTCATGCCACCATAATTTCATTCTGCATGCTATGAGACTTTAAAGTGTAATTTTTTTATATTATCATGAAAATAAATATAATAATTTTTTTATTGAATACTTATATGTTAATTAATCTTTTATCTACAAATTTCAATATCTTAAATACAATGAAACCACCATTCCAGATTCCAACCCATAGTTTTGAAATCACCATAGCTTTAAAATCAAACCCTATCTTTCAGCCTTGTTTAATAATTTTATCCAAGCTTCATTTTGCACGCATCTCCATTATGTAACCGTTTAAACCTTAATTAGATTTTCATCAAGAGTCCGTCTTAAATTTCAAGTTAGAAAGAACGAAGATAAAATTTTCATATTGCATTAATCGAGTCAAAAATGTATAACTACTGCACGTAGCCTAATAAATTTTTAATATTGTAACTAAAAATTTTAACTTTATATTATTCTAATTAAATCTCGTTTTCCCATAAGTTTATGGAAAGACGGCTTTTTCAAAACTTTACCTTTCATCAAAACCTATAGATATTATAAATAAAATAAATTGTGTCATCGGAAACATTCGCCTCACATTAATAAACACTAACAAACAACACTAACCTCTTTCGTTTAATTCTAAATTATATATTTAAAATTTGCATAATCTTTATCTTTCATTTAATTAAAAATTACATATTTAAAATTTCCATAGTCTCTATCTTTCATTTCACAAGCTTTATCTTTGAGTAAACCCCATTTTAATCATCATATAAATACACCCACTTCCCCATTCATTTCTAAACACCCCCAAATTTCCCTTTCCATCTCTTCATCATCCTCATCTTCTTCATTGATTATATGTAGTTGAGTCCGAGCCAAGCTTAAACTCATGAATGCTCCTTCCAATTCTAGTACCCCAACCACCACCCTTGAACTCGAAATTGACGGTCCACCCTACATTCCAAACTCCCTTCGGCAATACATTTTTACCGCTAGTCCCGGTTCCAATAACCTCCATCAGCACCAGCCATAGCCGCATGTGCCGGTCACCCACGCCGAATGTCTTAAGAATCATGCCATCGGTTTAGGCGGCCATGCACTCGATGTCGGTGACCCACCTTGCTAACATGTGCCGCCTGTGGCTGCCACCGCAGCTTCCAGCGGCGTCATGAGCTGCACCGCTATCTAGCCTACCTCCATTTCGCACCACCGATCACCACCCCCAAAGCTATGTTGCACAGGGACGGCTCCCAGGGTGAAGTACCCGTACCGGGGACGTGCCCATATCGGATACTTGATGGGTACTTCTAGGAAACGTTTCCATCCCGATTCCTAAATTCTACTACTAATAGAAAGTCAAGAACACAAGTAGAGTTAGTTCTATGTTACTATATTAAAACTGTTTAAAAAAATCTACTAATTTCTTACTCTAATTTGTTAAAGAACATTTTAGAAAATAACACTATCTTATTTTTATCAAAGACATTACTATGAATCTTTGCCGAACCCGTATCCAAAATATTTATGTTTTGCTGTTTCCCATACCCGTATATGTCTCCGTCCCCGACTCGGTGCAACATAGCTGGGGGATACAATGGCTGCATCTGCTCCTGGGGATGGAAGTAGAGGTGCTGTTGGACGGGATTTGGCGGCGGATTCTGCAACTTTTTCTGGAAATAAAAGAATGAGACGCCACTTTGGAGCACCTGGGTTAGTACTTTGTAGTTTACATGATCATTGCTATATATGAAATACCACAAATTCTGAGATAGTATGGACCTTATGCTCATCATTTCGGCGCCGGATTCTGCAGCATTATGTAATATGTAACCCTCCATTTCGCCGGGCTGAGCTCATTAATAATGTTTCCGTACTAAAATTTGAATCGCGATTCTATTGCTGTACACGTTGTTTGGCTTTTCCGAGATGAAATTAGTTTCTATATTTTCTCTATGTTCGACATTTTATACCTTTATCTTTATGTTTGTGTGATGAGTAATACCTACTTGTTATATTCTCACATCGATTGTGACCTATTTATATGTTCTAGATAGAGGGCAATCATCCTAACAATTCTCGTCTTTTGTTGAAGACATTATTCGTAATTGGACTCTACTCAAGCGTGAATTTTGTTTTACTCTTTTTTTACTATTTTTATGGTAATATTTTTTAAAATTTATTAGACTCCTAATTAAATTTGTAAATGAGTTTGTTCGATCTCGGCTCGAGTTCGATCGAGCCTGTAAAACTTGGCTCGAGCTTGAGTTAAATTAATTTGTTTGATTTTGTGTTCGAGCTCAAATTCGAGTCATGACAAATATGTGTGTGTGTGTGTATATATATATAAATTTATGTATACACGGGGAGGGTTCTATTAACACCCTTATTTTAACACCTAATTTAACACTGAATCCTACCACTTCATCTAATCTAATCTCACCCCTAAATTAATCTAATTTTAGCTAACTAATTGAAATTAGTAAAATAGAATTTACGAATCTCTTCGCATTTGAATCTAAAATCTCGCCAATAATTTGATGCCTGATTGAGTGCAAAACTTCCATTCAACGTCACAAAGTTCATCGTCAAGGGGTGAGAAAACAAGTGCAGATTAGGTCCTTTCACCTAATCTGAAAATAGGCGCAGCAACCCTTCTGTTCAGCGTTGGGCAAGTTCTTGCGGTAAATTTTCTATTTTGTTCAATGTACACAATTTTCTATTCTGTTCTACGGTAAATCGTTGAAGCCTATGGCAGCGTATGATAATTATACTCTATTTTCATTCATGGTACGTATTAGATGTGTGCTAAACATGCCGAACTGCTGCATATTCAAAGTTTAATCAAATCAGATTAATACCACTGTTGTCAATAAGAATAAATTGGATAATTTATTGCCGGACGAATCAGTTAAATATGATCAGTTTAATAAGTTACTTTGATTGCATATTCCAAGTTGTTATTTCATATATATGCAGTAACAATTTCTTACTGAAATGAATACATATTCTTGCTGCATGCGTACACAATTTTACTCCCAATTTCATGAAACGTTTCTTTTCTTGTTGAATTTTAATTTTAATGCACTTATTCGGTATAAACTAATTTTTCTCTCTGTGATGATGTAGTTAATTACATATACAATGGAAGACATATCACTTGAAGGAATTTTGGAATCACTCACGTTCTCTAAAAGAGGTAGGTTACGTTTTTATAAATTTATACACAAAATTTCATTTGGTTTACTTTTATTGAATTATCAATCGAGAATTCTTATTTAGAAATTATTGACACAATAGAATTGGAAGCATTTGATGAGTTTAATGGGATGAACGGTATTATAACAATTCCCACTATTGATATGGAATGTAGAACACAGACCAAAGTTATTTGGAGATAGTGAAGAAAAATCTTTTGTTGGACAAATCTTTGAATCCATTATAACTGCTGGAGATTATTATGAAAATATGGAGAAAGTAAAAGATTTTCAGTAGTCCAGAGATCTTCTAAAAGAACTCGGAGTACATGTCATAAAATCACATCAGTTCCTTTTGTGTGTTCTCACTACTGGTTGTATGCTAAAAAAAGTTGATGAGAGTGTGCCAGTACAAAATTGACGTCTGAACACTTCAACGATGAGAGGAGGTGCATGGCTAAAATGGGGATTCTTTTTTGTGTTAATACGAAACAGTGGTTGTTCGACAATTCGAGGATGATCACAATCGTGCTCTTGTGCCAACTCCAAATAAAATGCTTTTGAAAACGAGTTGAACTAAAATCCTTAAAGAAGAAAAGGTTATGGTTCAGTTGTTTAGTCTAGAGAATCTACCTATAAACAAAGTAAACTCCATTCTTGGAGGAGATGTACGGGGATTCAATTACCGGGCTTGCTGGAATCATCTTCGTTATGTTCGTCATAAATTAGATGTCGGAGATGCTCAATGGATGTGTACGTACTTTCAGAGAAGACATGTTGAGAACCCTCAATTTTACCATGCCATTCAATGTGATGGCGAAGGAAGGGCAGTTAATTTCTTTTGGGTTGATGCAAGGTCCAGGTTATCGTATCGGTAATTTGGAGATGTTGTGACATTTGATACAACCTACAAACCTAACAAATATAGTTTTCCTTTTGCTCCTTTCATGGGTGTGAATCACCATTTTCATACTACATAGTTTGGATGGGGATTATTGCAAGATGAGACCGAGGCAATTTTTGTGTGATTATATGAGACATGGAAAGAATCAATGGGAGGGATTTCTCCAACATCTCTTATTACCGACTCGGATCCAGCAATGAGAGCAGCAACTCCCAAAGTATTTTTGAATACACGTTACTGGCTATGTTATTGGCATATTAAAATGAAGTTTGTAGAGAAACTGAGACATCTGTATTTTTAAAATCCAGCTTTCAAGAAGGAGATGAAACAATGTCTCAAGTATGAATACAGAATTGCCGATTTTGAGACAAAGTGGAAGGAAGTAATGGTCAAATATGAATTGGAGAAAATTCTTGGCTTATAGGACTTTATGAAGATCAAGGATTGTTGGTTCCTGTGTATAATCACTCTACATTCTTTGCTGATATGCATACTACAGGAAGGGGTGAAGGAGTTTATTCTTTTTATAAAGATTATGTCTCTAGTACCACTAGTTTGAGAGAATTGTCGAGAAGCTTGATCAGGCTGTTACGAGGATAGAGAGCAGGGAGGGAGCGAAGGATCACGAATTCGAACAAAATTTTTGTCTGCTTACTGATAAATGCTTTTTATTGAAGCATGTTTATGACATATACGCAAGAAACTTATTTAAGAAGTTTAGTTATATGTGGCATGAAGTTGAATTGTATAGGGCTGATGCTGTTGTTTCTGAACCCGACAAATATATTGTGAAGTTCAAGCGTGGAACTGGAACCAATCATTGGGTGGTAAAGTTGAATTTTAAAAGCTTTGGGGGAGACTTTGAATGTCATTATTTTGAGTTTTCAGGACTTTATGAAAGTGTTCTCTAAACTTGACATTGATGAAATTTCTAATTACTTCATTAACAGAAGATGGTTGAAGGGGGCAAACAGGTTTAGGGTGGAAGACAAAGCCATGAAAAGTTATGAGAAACAAACAAGCACCATGAGGTTTAGCCATCTTTGTCGAGAAGCTTCTCAATGGGCTTGTGTTGCCTACAAAACCAAAGAAGGCTATAATTTATTTTTAGATGGTATAAGGGAATTGGGAGAAAATATTTCTCTACTTTCACTAGCTAAGGAAAAGAGTGAAGAATCCCCACTCATGTCTTCATTAGAATAAATTTCTAAAGAACTTGAAATTCTTCTAGATCCCAGAGTATCTCAGACGAAAGGAAGATATAAAGAGACGAAAGACAATGATAAAGTCAAAACAAATTCCATGTACAAATGGCCAGTAGAAGTGGCACAAGAGAAGAGGGGAAGAATATGTGCTATTTGCGGAACTGTTCAAACTCACGACAAACGTAATTGTCCAAAGCAAAAAAAGGTGAATGATCAAGGTAATTATTTTTGTATCTCGGAAGAATGTAATTATACAAAGAATATATTGTACCCGTTTTGTTTTCCTCTCATATTTACTTTAAGATAATTTCTATTTTCAGGCACGTCAGATGTGTAGACTTTCCCCTGAAGATTGAATAAGAGATTGGTTCAATTTAGTGCAATGGTTTTCTAAGTGATGAATGATGAATAAAAAACATTTGTTTAGTGGTATTATTTGAACCTTATGCTATTTGATGTTGATTTCCATTACCCCTCTGAAATGAGATTTTTTAGTAGTGATTTGTATGCACAATACCACGAATTTGCAGTATCCCTATTGAACGTTGGTTGTTTCTTTGATAATCGTATAATGTTCTTATAGTTCAATTCTTGTAGTTATTTCCATGGTCGAGCAGGAATTTTCTGACAAAATACCATCTTCGTGATTTGAATGTACGTTGGTAGCATACAGACTCAATTGTATGCTTTCAATAGCAATTAGAAAGTTATAATTTTTGTACTTTGTTTTCAATTGTTTTTAATGTCTGCGCTCGTGTGCTCGTTTAGCATCAATGGTAAAATTACATTTGGCAAATCGTTGATCTTTGATAATCTCTTTCGGTGCAACAACATGCAAAAATTTTGGATAGAAGAGTGTTCTGGTGAAGTTAAAAGCAACAAACTAAATACTTCTAAGTTTCCAACAGGGACTACTCTAGACATTAAGGCATAAAGGCAATTAGAATACAGTGACACCATGTATTTTCAACCAAAAATTAATATAAGATGTATAATAATAGATAATAAACATCACTACATCTTAAATGTAGAGTACATGTCAATTTCATAATCATGTGACAGGGGCAAATAAAGAACAATGAGGGATAAGCTTCATTATTGAGAGGTAAATAACCCAGTCACCGACAAGTTACAGGAAGATCAAGTTACACGGCTTTGATCATCTCTCTCGCTGTCTAAGAAAAAAAGAAGAAGAATCAGGAATACTCACTGTACCGGAAGATATAAAAAACACAGTCACACACATAATAATCAACATGCAGCTGGAGGACCCCTCGAGTTGAGACGAGAACTTTATTCAATAAAATACTAGCTACTCATAGCGCCATAGTTAGCTCAAATACATAGGTTAAAAGTAGAGCTGTCATTCTCTGACCCGAACCGAAAACCTGACACGTATCTAAATGACCGATTCAACCCGAAAACCGATTTAACCCGAGAGATTTCAACCCGAATTTAAGCCGACACGACCGAACTCAATCCGAAACCTGATTATAACCCAAGAAATATAGACTCGACACGAACTCGACACGACCGAATTCAGACCGAAACCCAATTTCGACCTGAGAGATATCAACCCGAACCTGAACCCGACACGACTAGACTCAATCCGAACCCGACACGATGGGAGGTCATCGTCGTACCTCTCAAAAATGTAATTTATAAGCCCTAAATGCTTACTAACTACAACTAAGTAGCTAGTGGCAATTCGGGATCGTCCACAGAGAAAATGGATATTTCCAATTGTCTAAGCATGCAATGGTGAATATAAGCCTATATATATACGTAGGTATAAAAGCAAGTAAAAGGGGGGGTTTGGGTTGGTTGGTTTCCTAAGTTATGAAAGTAAAAACAACTAAACTAGCAAAGTCAAGTAACTATGCTAATCATGCAACAATATAAGAAAAGGAGTAAAAACTACAAAGACAAAGCCT
>JAULKK010301674.1:0-12520 GCA_032355705.1 Rubia peregrina
TGCTGAATTGATTTGGAAGTCTGTCTCTTCTTTCTCCTTATCTTTATACACCATTCACAATGATCTGCATTTCTTATTGAGTACCTGATTTTCTGCACTAAAGGGATGACCCATCCTCTAGTCAAAAAATTAAAACTTGTGATTAGCATGGTTAGATGGAATCCTCCTGCCGAGGGTATTAAGATAAACTTTGATGCTTCCTTTACGCAAAATAAATGTGGTATAGGCTGTGTTATAAGATCGTCATCTTCTTCATTAATTCACACCATTTCTGATTACATGGATGAAGGTTCTTTATTTGTTCTTCATGCTGAACTATTAGCAATCCTTGCAGGTATGGAGTGGGCTACACTAACCCATCCAACCACGAAGATCATAATCGAAACAGACTCAAAACTTGGTGTACAGATCTTAAGGGCTAAGCTAAACCTCCATGGAGTTTGCTACAACTTTACAGGAAGATTATGGCTATCAAAGGTGATGCTTGCTGTGAATGTCAACACAGTTTCAGAGAAGCAAATCGAGCAACAGATTATTTGGCGAGGATGGCAACATTAAATAGATGCAGCAGCAACTTCAAAGTTACAAGAAGACAACAAACTTTCAAATTCATTTTGAGACAAGATGCATTATTTCCTCAATTTAGAAAGAAGAGAATACAAATTTAGAATTGATGGGATCATTTTCTAATCAGCAGGATGATTTTTTGATTTGTGGTCTGTCTGGCCACTCTGAATTTAACAAAGGGGTGGAGGATTCTGAAGTGGAAACACGGACTACAACTTGCCAAAAATCGATTAACTTTCTGTTACTCTCGGGTTTACAGTTTGGTCAACCAATTGAACTTTTGTAATTATACAATCATTTGGGATAACAATGGTTCGGGAATCCATTAAAACAACCCCTGCTTATCCATGATGAGCTTTTGAATAAATAAAAACATTGAATGGTATTTTCGTGTATATTCAATTATGTTTGATGATTATGGAGTTCTCTTTAGTGTTTCTTTAATTCTGTTTGTTAATCGTGTAATTCTGTTGGATATTTTACGAAATATTTTTAAACTAAAGAAGGGTACGTATATATCGTTAAGAGAATGTTTCAGGAAATGCGATTTTTTCATAAGTTTATGGACAGTACATAGTGACTTTTACCTTAAATGTTTTATTTTTTTATATAAATTTGAATATTTTATTTTAAAAGTTAAATCAAGTAATATTATGTATTTAAATGTGAAAATATAAAAATATAAAATATAAAAAATAATTTTCAAAAATTTAATTTGCAGTGTATGAGGTTAAAAAATAAGTGGTCTGTCCATAACCTTATGGACAGACCGCCTGTCAGGGAGGCCCACTCTATTGTTGAAATTTGGATTTTGTTTGATATTTTTTGTTACGTATATTTTAAATTTTAAACTATTATGTTTTTCACAAATATAAATAAAAAACATTATCATCAACAAGTGAATAAATTATTATCATTTTTTATATTTATTTAATTAACATACCCAGGTAAAGAATTTTTTTAAATCAAACCATATTAATGGGGGATGTTTATTAGGGTCCCCAAATCTAACCAAAAGATTTGATAGAGTGTTTACAAGAGGATTGGTCAAGAAATATCTTGACTTTTTACAGAAGTGGGACAAAAGGCAAAATAGTTGACACTTCATCTTTTGTTCTACTAACAAAAATAACAGACATAGGTAGAAATTGAAAATGATTCCAGTGTTTGCACCTCCACATCCCGTGTTAATGCTAAAACCTGGCCAGATTTCCAATTTTCCCTATGTTTTGGTGAATGTACTCCTCTGGATTTGTGGCTATTTCTAGGTCCTAAACTCCTGGAAATTCTTTTTAGTTTGTGAAGGTTGTCTATGTCCTTCCTTCTGTCTGTTTGAGACTTGGCTGGAAACTTCTTGTGAACCGAAAGAGGGATTTGCACATGCTTCAAATTCTGCAGGTCTGCTCCTTTGTTTAAGCCAAGTGAGTAATCAGCAAAAACTTTTATCAGCACTATCCATTCAATTAACTCTTATTTTAGGAACATTTAACCTATCTAGGTGTAGAAGACCTTTTGTTTTCTGATCTAGCTGAGCATACATCAGTGTGTGAGATTACAATTTTCCTTTTATCAGCCTGTTTGGCTAAAACATCAGCAACCTGGTTCCCTTCTCTCAGCACATGAGAGAGATGGGATTCAAATAGGGATCTATGTAGTGTATGTGCAATGTCAAAGTGTTTCCATGGAGATTTATGAGGATCCCTTGTGCAGTGAAAGACTTGTATGCTATCAGTTTCTATGATGAACCGATTACTCTCCAAAGTTTTTCCCAAATGGTAACCGTTTTGGACAGCTATTAGTTTAGCATGGAAACTGGAAGTAGCTGGTTCAGAAGAGATACAAGCGGAAATCAATTTACCTTCTGAATCTCTTATGACCACTCCAATTTCACAGTATGACTTGCCTCTTACCCAGGAAGCATCTACATTGATTTTAAAATTACAAGAAGGCATTTTCCAATTAACTATACTGATGTTAGGCTTCATATGGCTGTTCAATTTAGGAATGTTACTAGTTGTAACCCAAAATTTGTCTACTGATTTATGGGAAACAGATGGTTTTTTTATGGACAGCAAAAAACAGATCCTCTTTGATGAGCTTCGTGATATTAACTACATTAGGCTTTATTTATCTCATCAAATATAAGGTTATTTCTAGCTTTCCAAAGGTTCCAAATTGCAAAAGATGGTAGGATGTTCACCAGCTGTGAGTGTACATCAGATGTTCCCTTATAATATTAGTAAAATGATAGTCTATAAAAAATTAAGCGAAACTCAGGCACTGTGACGCCTAAGATAGAGTTAATCCCACACCATATTTCTGTTGCAAGTGTACATGAATTGAAAAAAAAAATGAGACAATGAATCCAAGTTGTAACACAGGGAATTTAGGCACTGCGGTATGGAAGATTATCCCTCCCTTATCAGAAAAATCTACATATACCAAGACTTCTTTTTTGTGAATATACAACAATTGAAAAATACAATTGAAACTAGAAGTAAATATACAACAATTTTTTGTGATACTGTTCTTGCAAAAACCATACTCCCTCTGTCCCTCTATGTGTGTCTAACCTGCCTTATTTGGTGTCCCTTTATTAATATCTTACTTCCATTTTTGATAAAAAAAATTGAATGTGAAAAAAAAGATGAAATATTTTTTTGTCCACAAACCATTTTTATGCTATTCCAATGACTTTTTTAAAAAAATGACATTTTTTTGTGGTAAGACAGTTATAGAGGGACGGAGGGAGTACGGCTATATGGGCAAGAACATTAATAAAGGTTGAAAGAAGAAAGACAACTGATACTGATGTGGTTGGTCCCTTCTTCTTTCCTTTTGCCTTTCCACACGCATCACAAATGGTATGTTTAGGCAAAATCGATGAGACAGATAAGGATCTAGAAGCACACAAACCAGATATAACGAAATGCAGAATATAACCAAGTCTAACATGCCAAGTTTCAAAAGACGCACACAGCTTATTTGATTCCACAATAGACAATAAAGCAGATGCGCCATAATCTAAAAATTAATGCCCATTTCACTATGACCAGGCCCAAGGTTTCCCCGGTGATTTTACACCGAGTAATAAATGAGTGATCATCAAAGCAGACAACAAAGTTTAAATCCCGAGTTAATTAGCTAATTGAAAGTAATTTTTTATTGATATAAGACACAATAAGAACATGATAAAGATACAGAAACTTAGAATTCCAAAAATTACCAACAAGAAAAATAGAGAGTTGAGAACCATTACCAACAATGATGCGGTCTCATTATAAGGTGTCACATGATCAACATCAATGGGGGATGATGTCATGTGTTTTGTGGCGCCCTAACCTACAATGTCCTTGGATCCATGGTGCTTAAATTCTGATATACAACCAAAATGAGCCATACGGCAAAGTGTCGAGTTAAAAAAATCTTTCGACTAGTGCAATGTGAAGAAAAAATGTGTTGGAGCAGGACAAACCACGCAAGGCGCGAACTACAATTGAGTAAAGCAGAGTGCGTCAAACGTTTTCTCAAGACAAAGACTTCCACTCGTGATTGCGCGTGTAGGTGTCACACACGTGGATGCCACGCGTTCAACTTGTGCGCATGGATTCACGTGCCTCTAGAAATGCTCTGCATGCAGATAAAGAAGGGGATGCCTAGTGCTTCTGAACTGAATCGCCACCGAGTACCACCTGAAAATGAATGGATGTTACCGCAGGGAAACCAATAGGACACTAACGTAGAAGAACACCCAGGGAGAGAAGGCAAAAAAATGTGACCTGAGAAGATGAATCGAATACCGGAGATGAGGAATGTATATGCCCAGAGAGATGGCATCTGTTAAGAACAATAAAAAAAATAAAGTTCTATTGCTGAATTTGGGAATTTTCAAGAGGCCCCTCTCTCCAACAATGATGCAAATTACTCAATACAGTATATGCATATGAAAACAATAAGAGTACAAGTTTCTCTCATATAACACTACCCTTCATAATACCACTACACCTGATTATAATCCTTGAACCAATTGGGTTGTTTCTTGGTCCTCTTGAGTCTCACTTTACTAACCTGCTTGACTGGGCTTTGGATTGAAGTGGGCTCATTCAATTCTTCCAAGCTTTCAGCCCGAGCCCAGTTGGATATCCTCTGTTTGTCTAGTTCCACTTTAGCCATTGTATCACTCTCCTTGCCTTAAAAAATTACCTTGCCCTCAAGGTCAGCAAGTTCGTACAACGAACGAAACTCCGACCAATCCTCCCAAGATGCATCCTCCAACAGGTTGTCCGACCATTGCACCAGAACTTCATGATGGTGCTGCCCATTGTGCGGACATATAATAGTGGCTATGATAGCTTCTGGAGTAAGTATGGGCGTGTTACCTTTGCTGTCTTCGGGCAATGGAAAACTCTCAGTTGGTAGATCACACTTGAAAGGCTTCAGAAGAGAGATATGGAAGGTAGGGTGAATTCGACTCCCTGGTGTTAGCTGGAGTGTATAGGCGACTGGTCCGGCTGTGGCAATCACTGGAAAGGGTCCGGAGTACCTTTTGCAAATCTTAGAGTTCTGCCGACGAGCAACAGTGGACTGCCTATAGGGTTAAAGCTTCACAAGTATAAGGTCTCCAATTTGGAAGGAGCCAGGTCGTCTCTTACGGTTAGCTGTGAGTTGCATTCAATTCTGGGCACGCTGCAAGTTCTCACGAAGGTGAGCAAGTAGGACTTCTCACTGCGATAACACTTCGTCAACCGCTTGGACCATGGCTTGACGCGTTGAGTATGCCGGAATCATTGGCAAAATTCGACCGTATAGAGCTTGGAATGGGGTCACGCGAATAGCAGAGTGAAGGCTAGTAATGTAGTGATACTCTGCCCATGTTAGAAAGGAGGACCAGTGCCTAGGGTACTTCGAGGTGAAGGAGCGAAGGTATTGTTCAAGACACCGATTAAGAACTTCCGATTGTCTGTCCATTTCCGGATGATACATCGAGTTGGATTTCAGAGTAGTTCCCATGAGCACAAATAGCCTTCGCCAAAACTGACTCATCAAAATGGGGTCACAGTCCGAGACAATGGTATGTGGAGGACCATGAAGCTTGATTACCAGGGAGAAAAATAGTTCTGCAACCTTTGAGGCCGAGTGGTATGTGGGTAACGGCCCAAAGTGAGCATACTTTGTGAGTCTGTCGACAACTACCAATATAGCCATGAAACCCGTGGATAATGGTAAGCAAATGATGAAGTCCATGGAGCATCTTCCCACACACTTTCCGGTATAGGCAATGGCTGAAGGAGGCTGAGAGGTGGTGAAGTGGAATACTTGACCGTTTGGCAGACCATACAGTTCACAAAAGTAGTGACACCTTTATGAACCCCTTTCCAGAAATTTTTTGCACAAAGACGCGCCAAGGTACGAGTTATGCCAGCGTGTCCGTCCATTGGCGTGGCATGGAATTCACTGATCAATGGAATTTTAAGAACTGAAGTAACACCCAAATAAAACCTGTTTTGGTGAAACAACAATCCATATCGGACTGAGAAGGGGGTCGCTTCCGCCGGATAATCCCGTAGCTTCTTGATAATTCTTTGCACCTCATCACAGAGGCTATGTTCCTGTTGCAAGGTGTCCAGAAAAGTATACGTTCCCGTGGAAATGGCCATGTGAAATTTTGCTAGATCTGGTTCGTCACGTCGGGAAAGTGCATCAGCTACAGCATTTTCAGCCCCTAGCTTGTACTCATTGTGAATTCAAAGCCCAAAAATTTCTGAAGGTAATGTTGATGCTTCGGTGTTTGAATGACTTACTTTAACAGGCCTTGCAAGCTCTCGTGATCCGTAAGAATAATGAAAGGTCTCCCCAACAGGTATTAGCACCATTTGGCCACGGCTTCCACCACCGCTCGAAGCTCCCGCATATAAGTTGAGCTGCTTAACAATTTAGGACTCAACTTCTTGCTGAAGAATGCGATGGGGTGATCGCCTTGCATAAGAACTCTGTTAACCCCAACTCCGGAAGCATCTGTTTCAACGACAAAAGGCTGTGTGAAATCTAGAAGACGCAACACTGGGGTGCAAGTCATGGCACATTTCAGTGTCTCGAATGCTTTTGAAGCCTCTTCTGTCCATTTGAATCCATCCCTTTTAAGCAACCCTGTAAG
Source organism: Rubia peregrina (assembly GCA_032355705.1). Lineage (NCBI taxonomy): Eukaryota > Viridiplantae > Streptophyta > Magnoliopsida > Gentianales > Rubiaceae > Rubia > Rubia peregrina. Next base: position 6,722 of record JAULKK010301674.1, read on the forward strand.
AGGGGCTGCGATAGTGGCATAGTGAGCAACAAAACGCCGATAATATCCCGTCAACCCGAGAAAACCACGAAGGTGCTTCACTGACTTGGGCTGTGGCCAATTGACCATAGCATCAATCTTCGAAGAGTCGGCACTAACCCCCGCAGAGGAGACCACATGGCCAAGGTAGTCAATAGAGTGTCGAAAGAACTCACACTTGCTTTCCTTTGCAAAATAAGAACCTGTAGCCAAACAATCCAAAACAGTTTCGAGGTGAGTCAAGTGGCTACTGGTATCCTTGCTGTAGACAAGGATGTCATCAAAGAAAACGATGACAAATCGACGAAGAAATGGGCGAAAGAGCTCGGTCATCGCAGCTTGGAAAGTAGAAGGGGCGTTCGAAAGGCCAAAGGGCATGACAAGGAACTCATAATGGCCTTCGTGAGTACGAAATGCAGTTTTATGGATGTCCCGGCGATCCATGCGGATTTGGTGATACCCGGAACGCAAGTCCAACTTCGAAAAGATGGTAGCACCTCCCAGTTCATCGAGCAACTCATCGATGGTCGGAATGGGAAACCGGTCCTTGATGGTAATGGCATTGAGGGCGCGGTAGTCAACACAAAAACGCCAAGAGCCATCCTTCTTCTTGACAAGCAACACCGGCGAAGAAAAAGGACTCGTGCTAGGACGGATGAAGCCATCATCCAGCATTTCTTTTACCAATTTCTCCATGATATCCTTCTGGAAATAAGGGTATCGATAAGGTCGAACACTGACGGGAGTGGAACCCGGTTGCAAGAAGATCCGATGGTCGACCAATCTGTTTGGCGGTAAGGCTCGAGGTTGTGCAAAGACTCCCTGGTACTTGGCTAAGAGATCATGAGCCACCCGCGGAATATCCGCAATACAAGGAGGTTCAGCCAGCAAAGAGGCATTGGAGCTTGAAAGGGGATGTGTAACCGACAAGACCTCGAACATGGTGCTGACGGAGTCTTGGTGAAGCAGGGCAGCCAACTGGGAAAAAGAAAGTAGTTGTGATGGAGTAGTCTTAGTGCCCGTCAAAATGGTCTTCACCCCGTGCCACATGAACTCCATCGTTGGTGCGGCGTGATCGTGCAAACAAGGGCCTAAGGTACGCAACCACTGATTGCCAAGGACTATATCCAACCCCCAAATGGGTAACACGAATAGATCAACCGGAAAGATATGACCCTGGAGCGGAAGGGACACATTCGAACAACGTCGATCACAAACCAAATGCTGGCCATTGCCCATGTAGACCCGAAAACGACGTGTAGGCTCCCAAGGAATGCCAAGTTTCTCGACTAAGTCAGCTTGAATGAAATTGTTGTGGCTACCATTGTCGATGAGAACTTCGACACGTTCGGTACCCAAGACCGTAAGAACACGGAATATACTGGGATCGTCTTGTTGCCGCAGCGTATTAAGGCTCACTTCGAGCTCATCATCCTCCGGAGAGGAAACAGGAAGAATAGGGTCGAGAGCTTCAGTGACATCCAACAAATTATCAGTAAACATAAGGAGGGCTCTGTTCTTACAGCGATGGTTGAGGCTATACTTTTCATCACACGTGAAACACAGGCCTTGATCACGCTTCATTTTCACCTCGGTCGGACTTAGGCGATGGACAGGTAAACGATGGCCATGGGCGTGATCGGTTGTTGGGAAGGGTGGGGCTGGTGGACGAATGACACCGGATCCTGGCAGAACTGCAGCTGGAGAGGAAATAGTGTGAATACCATGGAATGGTCCCGGATCCCCACCTCTGCCCGGAGCGCCGGCAGGGCTCCGAAATGCGTCTCGGCGAGAGCTGCCGATCCAATCATCACGGCGTTCCTCAAATAGTTGTGCCTTCAACATGGCCTCAGGCAACGAAGAAGGTGGATTCAACAGTAATTCGCGGCGAATGTCCGAATTTAAGCCCCAAATCCAGAAGTTCAGAAATAACGAATTAGCAATCCCAGAGATTCTCAACATCAGAGACTCAAATTCAGAACGAAATTGAGCGACGGTACCTGTTTGAGTCAGCTTGGAGATTCGACCCAAGGGATCGTCGTAAACGGATAACCCGAAACGACTACGAAGCTGAAGCAAAAACGAATCCCAGCTAGGAAACCCACCACCGCGTTCCATCCATTGAAACCAAGTGGAAGCTTCGCCATCCAGGTGAAAGGAAACAACCGAGAGACGAGTCGTCGGCGGACTCCGGTGAAGATCGAAGAATTTCTCGATCTTGTAAATCCAGTCCTCGACATCGGAACCATTGAATCGGGGCACCTCCACGCGAAGAGTGCGCAGCAACGGGGCCGGATCGATGGCCGGAGGGTCAATGACCGGTTGGGAATGAAGGCCCAGCACTGGCGAGGCAGCTGCAGCTGGTGAAGAAGGTTCCCGAGCCGGAGAAGAACTGGCAGACGCATGACTTGGGCGCTGCGGAGAAGACAATTGGGATATCTGAGCGGCGGTTGATGATCGGTGCTCCTCAAGGAGAGACGTGAAGTGGTCGCGCTGCTCTTGAAGTTGAACCTGAGAAAATTCACGAAACTTAGCCTCCATGGATTGAACCAAAGCAACGACGTCTTCGTTCTTCATGTTGAGATCGGAAGAATGAAAGCACCAATGTTAAGAACAATCAAAAGAAGAAGGTTCTATTGCTGAATTTGGGACTTTTCGAGAGGCCCCTCTCTCCAATAGTGATGCAAATTACTTAATTCAGAATATCCATAAGAAAACAAAAAGAGTACAAGTTTCTCTTATATAACACTACCCTCCATAATACCACTAAACCTGATTATAATCCTTGAGCCAATTGGGTTGTTTCTTGGTCCTCTTGAGTCTCACTTTACTAACCTCCTTGACTGGGCTTTGGATTGAAGTGGGCTCATTCAATTCTTTCAAGCTTTCAGCCCGAGCCCAGTTGGACATCCTCTCTTTGTTCAGTTCCACTTTAGCCATTGTATCAGTTTGTAAAATGGGCAAATCCGCGGATTTGACCCGCGGGTTTACCCATTTCCATTCTTTAAGTGACCCATTTTCTTACTGTCAGGGTATGTTTCAGACTAGTATTTTGACACTTTTCTTTCTTGATGCTTGCTTTTTTTTTACCATGTTTTTTAGTATAAACCAAGAATCCCTCTTTACCCTATATTTCTCCTTGTGGATCTCATCAAAACCTCCATAAAGCACGAATCAAACTAAATAAATACGAATAAAGCTAGATCTTTGGTAAATTTGGTTTGCCCGTTCAGCTGGTAAAAAAATTATTCTTTCTATTCTGTTTCTTATGTACTCATAAGACCTTGTAGGTTTGTACAGTTGATCTTTCTTTGCTAGAGCTGTTCTTTTGTATGGAATATCTCAGCGGCTCCGCCATTTGTCTAACACTGGAAATGATGATTAAGTCTACGCAAGTCAACATATTGCCTTTCTCCCACAAAGAACTTTAAGGAGATCATGACACTGTATGTGCAAGGTCTGTGGTATTTGTTCAACAATTCCCAAGTAGTGATGGAGATCTTATGCAAAATATGAGAGGGATGGTGACTAATACGCCTGATGCTATCATGATGGCTCAATTCCAAGCATTGATGGGCGAGCTGGACTTGTTTGTAACATTTGTAAGGGATGTCGAAATGGAAAATAGTATGAATCAAGAGCTTCTTGTTCTCTTACTCAGTTTATCGAGCTGTGAATTTAATTTTTTGAATTTATGTCAACCCATATGGGTTTATATATCAACTCATATGGGTTGAAACCTGCGAATTTACTCATTTTTAACCCGTGAGTTGAGTGATATTTTACCCGTGGGTTTAGCGGGTTTCATCTCGACCCGTTTTTACCCGACTCATATTTGACTCATATTAAAATGGATCAAAGTGGGTCTTACCCATATTTTTTATATACCCATATTACCCAACCCATATTTGATCCGTTCGCCCATTTACCGCCCCTATGTCTGATCAATAATAGGAGAGCAAAGCTCCAATACCTGAAGGTCCACTGTCCACAAGCTCGGTTGCAATCACTTCACTACATTTCTAGCGTTAGTAACATCCTACTCACAGAAGGATAATATATATATATATATATAAAATTTGGATCATGGAGAACACCTATCTTAGGTGAGAATACTCACTTATGTGAGAACAAATCTTAGCCATTTAATCTGACGGTTCTGATTTAATTCTAAACATTTTTAATTGTTACTAAAGACTAAATTCGCAGGTCAGTGTGGTGGGTTGGAAGAATTAAAGTCAGGTCATAACAAGTAATTCAAACTTCTTCGTAAGTTCGAGAAGAAAGCAAATTCTTCGTCAGTTTCTTCTCTCCGCTGGCTCTAGCACCTCTTCACCTGTTGTTTCCATCACCTCGCATCATAGAACAATGTCATCTTCTCTGAGCCGCTACAATGTGTGCTACACGCACAACTTACATGCTAAGTGAATACTATAACCATGGAATTACCCGCATCGTGTCTGCGGAAGCTGTGGGAATCTCATTTTCAATCCCCATCTGAGCCGGATACTACTATTATTGAATACAGAGAGGGACTTCGTAAGTTCTGATGTTGATGCAACAACAGAAGTGACCCGCCGAAGTTGGAAATCGATGTTTCCAAAGATGAGTTTTCCATTTCAAAGTTGTTGTGATCGCTGCCTCCGTCGTTGCTTGTGATTACTCGTAGCAAAGACTTTTCGAGGTATTCCCGCATGAGAGCCCATGGATATTTTTGCTGGAGGATCGTCTAGCATTTGTTGTGAGTGATGGTGGAACTATAAGAAGAAAATTGGCTTGCTCAATTGAGCTGTTACTGATGGAATCCAGCGTCATTGAAACTCTCACCGGAGCTCATGGCAGCGTGTACACGGTCGACCCTCTGAGTAAAATTTGAAGTAATCATACTGAACCAAGAAAACTGATTCTATTAGAGATGAATCGATGATCAGCCTGATGCATCGGTAATCTTTCTTTTCTTCGGTAGCCTTAGATTCTTCAAAGGCTGCTCAGGCGAGGGAGATTGCGGACAACATGAAGCACGTACACGTTAAACTTGAAGCACGTACACGTTAAACTTGAAGCACGTGTATGCTATACTTGAAGCACCTTCAAGGAATATACAAAGCACCTACAAGACTAATATGAAGCACTTACAAGTATAAAATGAAACACCAACAAGTTAAACTTGAATCACCCATAAGTTATAAGCGAAACACCTAAAAGCATAACTATAAACACCTACAATCCATAGTTTAAGCACTTGTATGCTACACTTGAAGCAACTACATGACATATACGAAACAACTACAATCATAACATGAAACACCTACAAGTATAACATGAAGTACTTACAAGTTAAACTTGAAGAACCTATAAGTTATAAGTGAAGTACCTACAAGTATAACTTAAACATCTACACATCATACTCTTAGCACCTATTTTCTCTACTTAAAATACCTTCTAGGTATATATAAAGCACCTCTTATGTTTTTTTTCTAAATTGTTATTGAAGAACCTACAATCAACATGAGAAGAACCTATAGGTTGTAATTGAAGCACCTACAAACTATACTTTAAGCACCAGAAAACAAGTTGGTGCGTAGAGTACTACTCCATGTAAGTGCTTCAAATGTAACTCATAGGTGCTTCTCTTCAAACTTGTTTGTGTTACGAAATCAACTTGGTGCTTAAAGTACAATTCGTAGATGATTCAACCATAATTTATCATCATTTTTAAATGTATTTGGAACAGTCGGGAGGTCGTCGCTGTACCTCTCAAAGATGTAATTTTTAAGCCTT
>JAULKK010301694.1:0-12519 GCA_032355705.1 Rubia peregrina
TAAGGGTGGATACTAAGCTAGATATATACATACATATATATATATATATAAAAGAAAATATGTAAAGAGGGGAGGGGGGTTTTGGTTTGTTTTTCTAAGTTATAAAATTAAAGACAAGTTATGTAGCAATGTAAATCTACTAAATATGCAACAAACTACTAAAAGGAGATAAAAACAAGTTACGGGACCTTGGGTACAATTGATTTCCACTTCCAAGCCTCTTATCTTTCCTTGAACATACAACCTATTCAATACTTTACCTACTTGTTGTGAAGATATATCTTCTATCTTTTTTTAATAGTAGTTTACAAGCATGAATTTGACATCTCTTTCTAAACATCACTAATGACCCTTTTAGTCGAGAAACGCCTAAAGGTATTCCATTAATGTCATAGAGTACGAAGAATCAACAAGCTTGGTAACATTTATAAACACTACACCGTGTCTAACCGTTAAACCAATTCATGCATTTACACAAGATTAGTCAAGAATGTTCATAGACCTATCTTATTTTGTTACACAAAACAAACATGAAAAAGAGTTCGACATTATCACATTCATCTAGAATTTATAAAATCATCAACACCATTAGAAGCTCTAATTCGTGCTCTTGGATTCCATATCAAAAGAGGGGAGAATTAGATACTTTCTCCTAACCCTAATAAGCAATCATACAAAAAATTCATATACTAAAACTTCCAACACCATTAATGAATTCAACAACCAACATTCAAAGCTCAGTAAATGCACAATAGAAAAAGTTTTAAATAGCTCATAAATATTTCCCAAGACATGGTCTTGGAAGCCTTAATCAATTGCTTCCAAGACTAAGTTTAGCTAATAAAAATCATAGTAACATTCATGGAAAAATTCATAGAGAAAAAAAGAGAGAAAAGATGAAGAAGAAGTGGAACCTAGGGTATTTTGGAGAGAGTTTTCAGCCAAGAGGAAGTTTGGGAATGAGGATAAGATAAGAGATATTTATAGTACAAGTTGTGATCAAGAATAAGCCAAAATGAGAGCAGGGAGCGCGGGGTGCGTGGGCTGAAGTGCCCAATCGGGTGTGCACGAAACCTCCTAGCTCGCGGTTGGGAACACGAAAGGGCTTTCCATGAGAAACAGTGCGAGGGCTGTTTCCCCCTTGAGTTTTAGGTGTGCGGGCGTGCACCTAATTGAGCGAGCCGCGTGCACGTCGGGGCCTCTTTTCTTCAAAATCTTTGTGTTTCTACGGGTGAACCTCTTATTCGATTTGGGTGTTATTATAGTCGATTTTATACTTCTCGAAAAGAGAATTTAATGGTACCACCCTTGGAGGTTGGTTCTTATCAGATCATTTTAAGAACTTGATCCAAACTTCTGGGTCACAATTCACCTGCTTCTTTGTTTTCCTTCTTCAACCATTATATGTTCTACCAAGTTTTGTCTCGTTGCCTTCAATCTTTTACCATCTTTACGAATGGACTTCATTAAACCACTCTGAAGTGCTTGTGAGCAATCCACGAATTAAGCTCATAAAAAGGAATCTAGATGTTTGTAAGGATCAAAATTCAAATAGACTCAAAATAGGTTACAAAATGAAGGATTTAGATATGAAAACCGAAAACGGTTATCCAAACCCCTTATGATGTAAACCTACCTAAATCTAGCAATCTTCTAACAAAAATATTTAAAAAATAGATGTCAAATGCTTCCGAAAATACATGCATTTGACGTCTCATCATGAAGATTTCCGTGAGAATGGGAAACTATTAGATTGCTACATTGCCAATTTTAGTGAAAATATTGCAATAGGTTTGTCTGACCCCCTTAGTAATTTTAAGGATCAACATGTTGAGAAGTTTCTTTTGTGTAACGAGAGCGCTTACTTTGATATAACATGTCAATTTTATGCAAATTTACGAGAAGTTACTAACGGGGATTATGAGACTAGGGTTGGGGGCATGTACATTCCAACTAGCCAATGGTTTTTAAATAAGTTGTTAGAATGCCCTTACGAACACCCCAAACAAGTTTTCCCGGGGATTTAGATGGCCCTTTGGATGATGTTTACCAGAGGGAGAAGTGGTCGTTGAATAGTGAATACCCTTATATTGACTTTGTGGAATGTAGCGTGAAATACTTTGGACGTGATAGGAAGGAATTAGGAAGGCTGGAATCTTTTGATCTAGATGTCTTGCCTATTGACCAACGTATCATGTATGCCATTATTGTTAGAACTCTCATTACCTCGGGTGGACACATCACCAAGCCTAACTATCCCACGCTCAACCTATTCTATTTCATCAGGGAGGGTAGGAAAATAAATCCTGGGGTAGCCATTTTAAGCATCTGTCATACATTATAACTTCGAAGAAGTTGATCAAATGCCTACCTTATGGCAATGAAATCACATTGATATTGAAGAATTTTGAAGGTTTGGCTATTACTGGTGGGAAAAAAAGGACCAAAATATTTTGTTAAAACATCTTCGAGAAGAAGGGTTGGGTTTGGCACGATCGGAAGTGGTACCACAAGCGCGTGGAAGATTCAGAGGGTAACAAGAGGCCACGAATTGAGGAGGGGCAAAAAATTAAGCAAGGTTAGTCACATTTTATTTTATATTACATTATGTTCGAATTCATTATTTCTATTACTTTAAAATTTGTTCTTCAACGTAGGTACAAAAAAAAGCTTACATGAAAGGTTTTAGGGATTGCTACAAGTGGATGCGCGGGGAATTTTGCACAATGATGGTAAAGCTCAAATTCCTTGAGAAATATTAAAGAGCTTACGAGCGACACCTCACGTCAACCTCCCAACCACGACTCAACCAATCGACATCGAAGACCGACCTTTAAGATGATGAAGAATGATTTTCTGTGATGCAGTGGATTTGTTTATTTATGTTGACATGTACTGTATTCTATGACGATTAATTTTATGTTCCACCCTAAACTTATTATATTTTACACGAATTATTATGAATAATTTCCATTCTGACTTTACTGGAATATCTAATCATCGTAACTTGTCAATTCTAGGTTTCCAGTTTGTTTATTAATACTGTTACGATAATTTTAAAAATACTAGAATTTTGGTAAAAATTATACTGTTCAAAGAAACCGAATCATAGATGATATAAAACACCTTAGGGTGGATCTATATTTCACTTATCCTTCCTCTTCTTCACCACCTTCTTTGCCTTTCTTTTTCTATGGTTCATCTTCCCTCTAACGTCTACCCATATACCTTCGTCGTGATCATTACGTCTAAAGAAACCGTGTAGACTTGTATCATCCTCTGGAAGTAAAATATAAACTTGTAATCTAACAGTCAGAGTATGCTTCCCAAATCGAATAATTTCCTCTAATTCATTCTCAACGAAAAAAACATGTTTTCCTTCGACAACCATCTCCCACATCAGATCAACATGATCCCTAACAAACAAAACCTGGTGCACTTAAGATGCCAATTGAATCGATCATCCTTCCAGCCCACCCTACTTCTGTCTACAAGGGTGAATCCCAAATCCTCGGTGCACTAATCTTTGTTAATATCCACCCACTAACATTTAAAAATAGAGACCCGCATCGTGATATAGTCAAGCTCCCAAATTTTAGAGATTGTCCCAAAGTAACATTTTTAGCGTACATAGAATTCTCTTCACTGTCCCTTCCAACATGCAATGCTTCAGAAAAAAAATAACACACCACTGTTCTAACTGACACTTCTACAGTCAATTGATTTCGTGGAAAACGTGAAACCGTTGATTTCATAACCGATATATTAAAGAACGGTTCCAAATTGTCCGCGCCACAACCATTTCAATTTTGAGGAATGTTCCCCAACAGCTAGGTCCACCCCCTCCTGGTACTTATCACATAAGATGCACATGTAGTCTTCCATCAACACCGCCTCTGTAATTAGGGGAGTACAACGACGGCCTTGACTGCCGTGTAGATCTAAGTCTCCCCTGTAAGATTACCTCACGAGCACTACACCACGAATGCTTCTCCCTAGGCCTAAAGAGGCAAAGGGGGTGAAGCACCTTATCGATGGCTCTAAGGTTGTAAAGCTAACCCTAGTTTTCTACTTTAGCTATCTCTACCTGCAACCCTTCTGAGCAACTCGCTAACTTACTAGTGCGTGGTCTATTGGAAGTTTAACTCGACAACCTACGTGAATCCAGACCCATCATTTTTCCAAGCGCATCTAGGTTTCCTTTCCTGGGGGACTACAGTGTGTGCTAACTAAGTGAGCCAATTATGCAATTCACAAGAATATGAAGAACAAGCCAACATAATGATCTCAAAACACATATAAATAGGGATATCTAAGAAATCTCACAAAATAGACATTAATACATGAATACAAATACAATCCCCAATTTAATTTACTCCTTAAGTATTGAAGCCAAATGTTTCATTGGATGCAACACTTTTGGGCAAAAGAAAAATAAATAGAAGAAAGAAAGAGAACCTAGAGAGAATGAAAGTATTTTCTCTCTCTAGCCTATTCTTGAAGATGAAAAATGGGCATTAACTTAAACCCCAGTAGAAAAAGGTCCATATATTTAGTAGTATCGAATTGGACCTTGAAATAAGCTAAAAAATGGCCAATACACCCTAGCAGCCGCAATTTGCACAGCTAGTGGTAAACGACACGGGCCGCACCGACTGAAAGGGGTCGTGCAACCTCGTGCAAGGTAGGCGCATGGACCTGCACATGCCGTGGTCTGGTGATTCCTGTGGAACTTCTTATTCACAAGCCCCAAGTTATTTAGCACGGTCCGTTGGCTGGAAGGTCACCAGGCTCAGAAAAAAAGGCACGACCCATGCTATTTTTCACACCCCGTGGGCTGGTCTTAAATTTTGAGACTTTGAATGGCATGGGACGTGTAAAACGAAGCAGCTCGTGAGTAGACTTAGCCATTTAGAGATGTTTCTGGACCCCCATGTAATGGCTCACACAAACATGCAGGACCCGTGCAAGTACCTTTGTACAGCCCAAACGACATGGGCCGCACGAACTGACATGGGCCGTCCAGCCTCGTGCAATGTGGGGTGCACGAACCTGCATAGGCCGTGGGATGGTGCTTCCTCTAGAACTTCTAATTCGCATCTCCCGTGTCGTTTGGTACGGTCCAATGGCTGAAGGTCTTTATGTTCAGAAAAATGGCACGGCCTGTGCTATTTTTCACGGTTCGTGGGCTAGTCTTAACTTTTGAGACTTGGAACGACATAGACCATGTAAAATGGAACGAATCGTGCCCATATTTACCTTTTTAGAGGTGTTTCTGGACCCCTCATGTAACGGCTCACACGAAGGTGCACGGCCCTTGCAAAGAACCTTTGTATGGGCCTGCACAGATGGTTTATGCGTCGTGCACAGACCATGTCGGCTGGTTGGTCGGCTGATTTGTTTGCTCCGCTGTGGATGAACCACTAATCCAATTTGAGAGTTCTTGTAGTTTATTTTATAGTTCTCTGGAAGAAAAATCCAATGGTGCCACCCACAAAGGCTGATTCTTATCAGATCATTCCCTGAACTCTGAACAACTCTCGGACTATAATTCATCCACTTTTTTCTTGGCCTTCGTGAACTTCAAATCCGCCTTTCGCAGGCTCAATTCCATCTACTACCACGCTTTGGAGTCACTGGCCTTCAATCTACTACCATCCTTGCAAATTGCTTTTGATTTTTTTACCATCCTTACAAGTGGCCTTCAAATATCTTCTACCACCCTCGTGGATGGCCTTCTAGAAAAATTATTATGAAAAAGTACTCACGAGCAATCTAGTAATAAGATCATAGGGGAAAATCTAGGTGCCCGTCAATACAAAGTGTCAATTTGCTTCAATTAAGTCTACAAAACTCAGGATTTAGACAAGAAAACCAATAATGATCATCTAAACCTTTTGTTGTGTAAACCTAACTAAAACTAGATATCAACCAAACAAAAGATGACAATAAATGTGGCAAATGCATCGGTTAATGCATGCATAAAGGTGCATATAATCCCCCTACACTTAAACCTTTACTCGTCCTCGAGTAAACAAAAATGAGAAAAGATTCAAGAGGAATGTAGCATGCAAAGAAAAGCTAACCGACACACTCAACTTATTCCTAAGCTACCCTAGTTCCCCCAAAGATTGTAAGAATCTCACAACTCTCACTCTCCCCGAAGATGCTAAAGTAACCTATCCACCAAAAATACATAAAAGAAAAAGGAAAAGTAGAATGATAAGTGCTATACTAGCTTACTCCGCCGAAGAAGCTAACAAACAATCCAAGAGATGTTGATCAAGAAATCGTCAAAGATGGTCAAAAGATGTTCAAACTTTTTCATTTATGATTCTCTCAATTTCTCTCATTTTTCCAAGGAGCCATTTCAAGTTTTCATCCTAGCATTCACACACGTTGAGCTCACTTCTCTTTTATTTTTCTTACGGCCTCTCATTTTTTCCTAGGTTTTCAACCTATCCGGCCTAACCTCTCATTTTTAACTAGGTCTTTCAACCTATCCAGACTTTCTTCCCACTTTTGCCTAAGTTGCCCTTTTGGGTTTCCAACTTAGTCGGGTATAAAAAAAATAAAAAAAATAATTTTTTTTGTATAGCACAATATACCCCAAAGGTGAGCTTCGTACTACCTGAAAATCATGTAAAACAAAAAAAATTACACCACCAAAAATTCATCCCAAAACATTTCCACAAAAACAAACTAAAAAAAGGTTCCCTCACACCTAAAAAAACAACCAAAAGTTTACAAATCCAAATGAGGGAAAGAACCAAAACCCAAGGGAAAAAATAGTCATTAGAACAGTCAAGACAGTTATCATAAGCTAAAACCAACAAGCAGAGAAGATGCAACTCTGAAGGTGTTCCAACCCCTCCCCTACACTTAGTTCATGCATTATCCCAAATGAATGTAACTATGGTGAGAAGGAAAGTTTGAATCACCGAAGAATGCTCAGTGCCGTCTACGAGGTCTGGCTCTTTGTCCCTGCCCGTGAAGATCCTGGTGGTAGTAGCCATCTCCAATGTCTGATGTCCGGAGTCGATCGGTGATCTTCCTAATGCCATCCTACAGCATCTCCATATCTTCTCTAAAGGTGGTGAATGTGGTCATCGACTCTATCGAACCTCTAGGCAGTGTCCTACTCATGATAGTCCAACTGAGGACCGAGTAATTGTATATTCCATCCAACTCTGAAGAAAGCATCACCCCACTACTACATCCACTCTGGCTCCTGTCACTGTGGCTGTGTTCACATATCATTGAAGATTCAGACTGGAACCCCTGGGAGTCGTGCTCCCAGAATGGGCTGAACTTAGGATGCTACCTTAAATGTGTCTCGTGCTGAGAGGAAATAGATACGTTGTGGCGGTGTGGATCAGAAGTGGGAGGGGTCCTATGGTTACTACACCTGCTAGACTCTGCAAAATCCTCGTAGTGGGAGGAAGCGTTGTGCCTACGAGAATCACCACCACCATGCCCGGTAGAATGGTAGGATTCCTTCTGAATGTGAATATGACCCTAGTACAGTGGAGGTGCTACAAATACCTCCTCAACTATGGGTTGTGGCACTAGAGGCTGCTCAAATATCGGTGGCTGCACCAACTGCAAGAACTGAGGGGGTGGCACAAACTGCTCAAAATCTGGGGCCGGCTGAGTGAACTAGTGTTCATTGGGGAAAGACTGTGTTGGCTTCTCTGAAATATGGCCGTCCTCCTCCTCCTGATGCTCATTGTCCTCATCTTCATAAGGAACACCCAATACCACTATGGAGTTCCCATCCGGTTGTATAATAAGGTCCTGGAGCAAGAAGGTCTTGGCTAGTGCGGTCTTACACTACTAGGGAAGCCTCATGAATTGATGGACCTTGTACAGCCAGTGGACGATGTCATCCTCTATCTCGATCATCCCTGCCTCTTCTATAATTGTAGGAGTAAGACTATAGGCATCATTTGGGTTATCCCGTATATCATCGCTCATCATAAGGTGAAAATGCTCTACCTGTAGTGACATTATGCCCTAATAGCTATCTTTCATGTCTGGTATCTAGAGATGATTATGTAGTGTCCAATGAAACCAACTCAAGACAACCTCTCCCATTGTAGATAGACCACAATATCCTACAGTCTCTATTAGTGTAGGTCGTTGTCACATATCCCGGCGCCAGATGTACCATGTCAGTATTCTTTCTTTCCCTCACCAGCGGCCATCAGGTAATGAAGGGCCAGAATGTGCACACATTAAAACCACTATCTGGCTCGGTGTACCCCCTAACCTGCATGTAGTACTTCCACCTAAAAATCGTTGCTATCTCAAGATGAGTCAAATTGCGGGCCACATCCCCCAGATGGAACCTTACTTTTCATCCTCCCTGCATGTTAGTGTCCCTTGAGACAGTGGAGAGAATGGGTAGGTGGGGGCTGCCACCTTAGTGAATTCCTTAATCCCAATCCTCCGCAAGAGCACCTAGACTTGTTGGTAGAGCCTGAATTCCTTCAGGGTTCTCATGTCTACAAACTTTGTCTCCTGGATGAGGTATCCAAAGAGACGTTCCTACTGCTCTTAGTGCTCTTGACGAGTATATTCACCCCGTGAAAGGTACACTAGCTTCCTCACTCTGTCTATGAAGCATGATAATTAATATAGCAAACTAATAACATCAAACTATAATCACCAGCATAAACAGTCCCTACCAAATACCCCATTCAAAATACTCTCCCACAATAATCCAATAATCACACTAACAACCCCAAACTCAAAGCATGCAAATATCCGAAAAATTCAAGAAATTTCAATTATTTCTTCCAAATAACCAAAATCGGCCAACTATCTCAAGGTGATGATGTGTCTAAAATATTTGCATGAGAAGTGTACGGGACTCCTCCTAGATCAAAATAAAGCAAACTCCAATATCCAAAATGGACCAAAAATGAATTTTGGGAGAAAACTAAAAAATTGGCCAAACTAAACCTTTGTTTTTCTGGGAAAACCCATCAGTTTTCTGGGGAAAGTGATTAATGGTTTTTTGGGTTTGGAAATATGGATATTTTGATATAAAGTGGATGTAAAATTATGATAATTGAGAAAGTTATGGCAAAAATTGGTTTTAGGGAGAGGAAGAAGTGAGGGATTGGTTAAGAAGAAGAGAGAGAAGTGAGGAATAAGGCTAGCATGGAGGGGGGTTTATAGGGATCCAAGAGAATTTTAATTGAGTTGGTTGGGTAGGCTACATGGATCCCTAGTACAGATATGTGCTGACATGTGGCGGCATGTGCCAGCGTGTAGAGGTCTCGTGTCGGCGTGTGGAGGCCTTGTGCTGGTGCGGTTCCAGCTCGTGTTGGTGCGTAGAGGCTTCGTGTTGGCATCTGGAGGCCTCGTACTGGCATTGTTCCCTTCGTACCATGGCACGCAGCTCTGCCTCATGTCACCTAATCAGCTTCGTGCTGATGCGGCCTAGTACAAGCCGTGTCATGACACGTCCGTGATGGCTTGCTCTAGCATGAGGCTCACTTTGAATTTTTCCCTTCCAACTTTTTCATAAAATTCCTGCATCCAAAAACATGAAAATAGAGAGTAGCACTGTTCCAGAACAATTCTAATGACTAATAGTTCCTAAAACACCACCAAAAAGCAAACATATTCTCAAATATTTCAAAGAATTTTTTCAACTACTAATGTAGCATAGAAAACACCGTATTTTTATTGGCATCCTTACGACTTATTATTTCATGCATTTTGAAAATTAATAAAATTGGTTTGATGGGTCACCGAAATTACCATCCTTGACAACACCAACAACCATATCCTTATGGACGCGTCTCCACATTACCTTCGGTTTACCCTTCACCTTATAGACTTGATAAGGGTTAATTGGGAACAACCAGAAACAACTCAGGGCATGCTGGGTTTGGCTTTAAAAATGAAAAGATTAAAAATATTTCTTAAAAGCTGGAACAAACATGATTTCGGAAACGTTTTTGATAATGTCCTCGAGGCGGAAAAGGCTGTTGCAGCCCTTGAAATTGAGTTAGATAATAACTATACTCTAGCCAAGCAAGTACAACTAAATGAGGCAAATGCTAAGCTGGCTAGAAACCTGAAAGCAGAACAAGATTTCTGGAAACAAAAGACGAGAAGGAAATGGCTTAAATCGGGTGATTTGAATACCGCTTTCTTTCATAATAGTGTTAAGGATAAGCACTCTAGGCTACGAATTAATAAAATACAAAAGGAGGAAGGTCTATGGTTAGAAGAGCAGGATCAAATAGGCGAACATGCTGTGGCCTTTTTCCAAAACCTTCTCACAGATGAATGCACTGATCACTCAGGCTATCACATGGACTATCTTTTAAAATTCATCCCCCAGGTAATCACTGATACAGAAAATATCCAATTGTTGAAACCAGTGGACTTAGAAGAATTGCATAAAACGGTTTTCAGTCTTAATAAAGATAGTGCTCCGGGGCCGGATGGATTTGGGGGTGACTTCTATAGGAAATCATGGCCATTCATAAAGGAGGACCTATTACAGGCAGTTAATGAATTCATGTGTGGGGTAAGGGTTCCAAAATCAATTGGTAGTACATTCATAACCCTAATCCCGAAGGTACAAACCCCTAGGAACCTAAGTGAATATAGGCCAATTAGTTTAACAAATTTCACTAATAAAATCTTATCTAAGGTCCTGTCGGATAGAATTAGGCCTTTGCTCCCAAAGTGCATATCACTGGAACAATCAGCATTTA
The DNA here is from genome assembly GCA_032355705.1 of Rubia peregrina. NCBI lineage: Eukaryota > Viridiplantae > Streptophyta > Magnoliopsida > Gentianales > Rubiaceae > Rubia > Rubia peregrina. The sequence goes on from JAULKK010301694.1 coordinate 10,743, forward strand.
TTAAAAATAGAGAAATTGCAGATAACATTTTAGTTATGCAGGAGATGGTTAGATTACTGGACTCAAAATCAGAATCTATGAACATGATTGCGAAAATTGATATGTCAAAGGCCTTTGATAGAGTTTCTTGGTCGATGCTAAATTCTCTTCTGCTTAAGTTTGGATTTCATGGACATATCGCTGCACTTATTCTAGGAAACATAAGTAGTTCCTGGTTCTCTGTTCTTATTAATGGATCCCCCTATGGCTTTTTCAAATCTAGCAGAGGATTGAAGCAAGGGGACCCACTATCGCCTACTCTCTTTAATCTGATAACTGAATTGCTAAATAGGGGGCTGAAACTCATGTTCCATAACAGCTATATTGATAGATTCATCTTACCTAGAGGGGCTGAAATGATCACTCATTTATCATATGCTGATGACACTGCAATTTTTCTTAAAGCAACCACCAAATCAATTAAAAATCTGGTACTGTTCCTAAAGAGCTATGAAGTGGCAACTGGACAGAAGGTGAATTACCAAAAAAGTGCGTTCTTCGTGGGGAAAAAAACTAGCTCTTTAAGGATAAGCTTAATTAAGGCAGTTACTGGCATGCTGCAAGGTAGGTACCCTTTCATTTACCTAGGTGTTAATATATTCAAAGGCAGGAAAAGGAATATCTATTTTCAGAACCTGGTTGAAAATATTAACACAAAGGTAGGGAATTGGAACAATAGGTGGCTTAACCAAGCGGGGAGGTTAATTCTTATAAAACATGTGCTCATGAGTATTCCCCAACACACCTGGTGTATTATGGCACCCACTGCACACACACTAGATATAATCAGTTCCATCTGTGCAAATTTCCTATGGGGTAAAACAGATATAGGCTTCAAAAAACATTGGAGAGCTTGGGAATCCCTATGTTATCCAAAGGAAGAAAATGGCCTAGGATTTAGAGACTTTAGGACAGTAATTGAGGGATTCTCTGTTAAGTTATGGTGGAAAGCCCAACAAGGCAACACTCTTTGGGCTAAATATATTTGGTCAATCTCAAAATCAAGGAGAAACTCGGACGCATGGAAGAGAGTTGTATCAGTGACAGCTTTTGCAGATTCAAATTCTCAAGTTCTTATTGGGGAAGGGAACTGCAACTTTTGGGATGCAAACTGGTTAGGGGATGGTCCCTTATGGCAGATTTGGGACCATACATCAGAGACTCCATTTCCAAACCTTCAGGTGAAGGACTTCCAGCAAGATAAACAGTTTTATCTGTCACAGCTACAGGGATTGCTACCACAACACACTATGCTAAAGCTGAGGAAAGAGGTTTTACTTACAGAGAACTCTGATGAGATGATATGGAGACCAACTCCAACAGGTAATTTCACTCTTTCTTCTGCGATTCAAGGGTTAAGGAAGAAGAGACATAAGGTACAGTCCCTAACCAAGACCTGGAACAGATACATCCCACCAAAATTCTCTATATTTATGTGGAAACTATTTAATGGTATACTACCATTTGATAATGTTTTACAAAAAAATGGGCATTGCAGTTGTATCTAAATGCCCCCATTGTGACCACATTGACACACTCACACACTTCTTCAATGATTGTCAATTAGCAATGCAGGTGTGGGATTATGTTTTCAAAATATTAGGTTTCAAACCTACAACTTTTGATCATATTTTTGATAGGTTATCATGGATTCTATCATTTCAAATGGGGTCAGCAACTAGAATCAGGATTACACATACTTTCACTTTAGTTTCTTGCTGGATCCTATGGAAATCAA
>JAULKK010301703.1:0-12519 GCA_032355705.1 Rubia peregrina
AATGAAAATAATTGTATTTTTCTTTATTAAGTGAATAATATATAATTAAATATAATATAATATTCTTATTTTAAATTCTATAAAAATAAATCATAATTTTATTCATTATTTGAATATTATTACATTTAAAAATAATATATTTTATTTAAATAAATTATAAAAATTTATTTTTTTATGATTTGGGTCGACCCATGACCCAATCCGAACCGACCTGGCCCGACCCAACCACAAACTCTGAGAATTTTGACCCGACCCATTTGTTCCAAAATTTTAGGTCAATTTGGACAGGAACAACTGACTTATCATAACCCTTCTCGATACATGAATACCCCTACCCCAAACTGCTAGGGTTACGAAGTGGGTGTAATAATTTGTTCTTCCTCCCTTTGGTACGAAATGGGTGTATACTACAAATTTTTTGATAAATTAATATATTTATTAACTTTATAATACATTGGAAAGAATATTGACTTAATCTTTGTTTACACATATGTATTTCATACAAAAAGATATTAATTTGTATAAAAATACTTCTACGTTATATATAAAAAAAGAATTCGTCTCTTGAAATACGATATTTCCACGAGTTATGGAAATATCAAGGTTTAAATTGCAAATTAGAAAAAAAATCAATATAAAAATTTTGGATTGCATTAATCGGGTCATAAACTTGTAATTACTACACGTGCATAATAAATTTTTAATATTGCAACTAAAATATTTTAAGATAAATATAAGAAATGCTAGGTTATAATGAATGTATAATTATTTAATTGAACTTATAAAGTTACGTCTGTTTTAAAAGGAATTACAAAAAATATGTAAGGAAGTGTTCTCAAAGAAGAATAAACTATAACTCTATCAACTATTTAAATTACACTATATATTCATATTATTTGAATGAATAATTGTTTTCTAACTAATTAATATTAGTAAATTTAGAAATATTTATTATATTATTAATTAATATAATAATTATATACTAATTGATAGACATGGTTAAAGATTAAGAGGGACAAAGGGAGTATGTATAAATAGAGAATTATATATATTAGCATACATTACAGTCTCTTTGAGTGACACTTCACCAAACTGAAATGGTTAAGTGCGGGGATGACATTTGGCCAAGAGTTGATCTTTTAATTGTATTTTTGGCTGTTTTAAAAGGAATTACAAAAAATATGTTAGGAAATTTTCTCAAAGAAATATAAATTATAATTCTACAAATTATTTAATTGCATTATATATTCATATTATTCGAATAAATAATTATTTTCTAACTAATTAATATTAGTCAATTAGAATATTTATTATACTATTAATCAATATATTAAGAGTATGTCTCTTGAAAGATGGTCTTTTCATAAGTTATGTAAAAAGCAAGGTTTAAACTGCAAATTAGAAGAAATCTGGATAAAATTTCGGGTTGCATTAATTCGGTCATAAACTTATAGCTACAACATTTTGCATAATAAAATTTTAATATTGCGACTAAAACCTTTTACCTTTAAAAAAAATATAATTCTAATTCAATCCCGTCTTTCCATATGTCCATGGAAAGATGATTTTTTTTCAAAATTTTACCATACTAATAGATGGACATGGTTAAAGATTAAAAGGGACAAAGGGATTATGTATAAATATAGTATTATATGTAATAGCATACATTGCAATCTCTTTGAGTTACTCTTTATCAAACTAAAATGGTTAAATGTGGGAACGACAATTGGCCTATAGTTGTTATTTTAGTTATATTTATAGAAGATCTATAGATTATAGATATTTTAAGAGAATGATGTAGGAGAAGTGATGACATTTGTCAAATTAATAGTACTATAAAATGAAGTCAAGGATAATATAGTAAATCAACCATTAAAATTACCTACACTTATTTTTTTTACCCGTACTTAAATTTTGTGTTATAATTTAATATTTTCAAATGCAAACATGGTCAATTCCAAATTCTATGTACATTTATAATGTAAAATAATTATTTATTCGAATAGGAGTCCATTTCTTGAAAGATAATCTTTCCATAAACTATGGAAAAACCAAGATTTAAACTGCAAATTAGAAAAAAATGAAGACACTGCACGTTGCATATTAAAATTTTAATATTGCAACTAAAACCTTTTACTTTTCTATTATTCAAAATAAACCTCATCTTTCCATAAGCCTATGAAAAGACGGTCTTTCCTAAAACTTTGCCTTCGAATAATATGTGTACATAGTGTAATTTAAATAGTTTATAGATTTATTCTTCTTTGAAAACATCTCCTTACATACCTTTTGTAATTCCTTTTTAAATAAACATAATTTTATAACTTCAATCAAATTATTCATTCATTATCAACTGAAATTTCTTATTTTGTCAATATATATATTTTTATAATGTATAAGTATTTGAATTAAGTGTTGAAATGACCCTATGTTTTGGTCGAAAGTGCCAATATGATCCTATAAAATCTGAAAGTGTAATTATAACCCTAATATTTGATAGAAAGTGCTAATATAACCCTGGAGACCATAATTTGACCAGAATTTTAGGAATTGACTATTTACCCTTATTTTTAAAAATAAAATTCAAAAATGTCAAACTAATTGTTCAATTTCTCCCCAATTTCTTTGGCACTTTGATTTTGCATTTTATTGGCACTTTCTCCGAATGGGTTCTTCAATTTCTCCAACGCCGTATGTCAAATAGACCCTAAATTCTTCTTATTCTCACACCAGATCCCTAAAATTTGGCGCTTCAGAATCGCAGACATAATCGGCTTCGACGGAGACCGGGTACAGACGGCGTTGAAGGATTCATCGGTGGCGGCGAGTTGGGTTATGCGCCATCGTTCGTAGGCAGCAACATCGTCAAAGCGGCTGGGTACAAACGGCTTTGAAGGATTCGTCGGCGCCGGCGAGTTTTTTTGGCATGGGGTGATGTCTGATTAGTGGGTACAGACGGCGTGGGGAAATATTTCCACGGCGGCGGCGACACCATTGCTCCTCTTTAACCCTATTATTTGGCTGGGTTTTCCGCGCCACTTCAATTCAATTTTGGGCTCTATTTCACTGCTTGGATGTTCAATATGTATCATAATGAATAAAAAGCATATGCAACTTGTAGTTTTTCTTTCGTTTTCCTGCTTATAAAATGTGCTTCACCATTTTCTTCACTAATTCTGTCGTAAATCATTTCGATTCAACATGAGAAAGGTCGTTCACTGGCGGATTGTACTGGTGGATTGGGATTATCTCTCTGTGATGGATGTGTCGGATTCATACTTATAGAATCTGATGGGATGATTTTGTTTGGAGATGGGTTAGTTTTGGGCCATTTCTGGGTTTGGATTTTTGGCGTGGGGTGATATTTGATTAGCGGGTACAAACAGTGTTGAAGGATTTGTCAGCGGCAGCGAGTGGGGTTCTCCACAAATTCGACGGAGGTGGAGGAGGAGCTCTTCACGACGGCGGAAATTGAAGAAATGGAGCAGGGGCTAGGGCTCTCCACAATTGCAGAAAGGAGAAAAAGGAGGGCAAGATGTCCAGAATTCGACTGAGATGCATGGCAGTCTATTCCCATGGAGGAGATGCAGAGATCGACAGATTGGAGTAGAGCAGTGGCAGCGCGCGATGGAGCAAGGACTAAAACCCGTCGGAGATGAAAAAGAAGAAAAATATAGGGTATTATTGTCTTTGCATTTTTGGTTTAATACTAGGGGTATTTTTGTCTTTTATAATTTGGTCAGCACCGGAAAATAACGAGTCAATGCTGGAATAGTGTCAAAAGTTTATATCGACACATCTTATGCAAAACATAGGATTATAATAGCACTTTCAGGGGTGTATTGACACTTTTATGAAATAATAGGGTCATTTGAGGATTTTGCCCTAAGTATTTTTATACAACTTAATATATTTATATATAAAATATGTATGTATCGACAAAGATCAAACTGATTTTCTTTCATTCAATGGATTATAATTTTAATAAATATATGTATTTATTATAAATTTTTTAGTATGTGTAATTCTCAAAAAATACAAAATCTAAATTTAAAAATAAGTTAACTAACTATAAGCAAAATGACTTTGAAGTCAAGGTAAGGTTTTAACACTAATATTGTGGATGTTGGAATATAAATTATCATATAAAAAATATTTATAGAAAAATAAATTTGCAACTTCATTTACTTCAATAGTCTTGCTCAATTCAATTACAATGGTCACGTGTTTGGAAAAATTGTAATGTAATTTTTATTTTTCTATACTGAGGGTAATTGTCCACAAATTTAGCCATGTATTCTGAAAGAAATCCAAAAGCAAAGAAATCTTAGAAGATGAAATGTTAAATAGTTTGTCTACACCAATTGCAAATGTAAACAAAGTCATATATTTCAAAAATAATAATTTGTAAACAAAGTCATACAATTAAAAATTAACCATTTATTGGTAGGTTAATTGTTGGGAAATGTGTACATCAAATAAACAAATTGAGAAAAAGAAAATATACTAATTGATGCACTTTTCAAATTTTTAGAAAAGAATTGTGCATTAAATACAAATTTTATTTAATGAAAGGAATTTGAAAATGAGGTGTTTTTATTAGTGAAAATATGAGATGACAATATGACTTGGCAAAATTAGAGGATGCCACATAGCTAAAAACTTGCTGCTTTAGTTATTAATTATAGATCTTTCTTTGCAAGTGTTTTTAAAGAACAAATTATGGGTGTACATTGGTAATATGTAAAGGAAATACATGAACTATAAATATGAACTGAAACATGAAAATAACACCATATCACACAGAGTAAAAAACACTCCCAACTTAGCCCTCCCTTCATCAAAACAGAAAAGAAACCTATTGGGGACCAGCGGACCGGCAAGTCAATGAATCAGTCAACGCCGGACCAAAGGGTTAAATGGTGGTGAACGGAGGCAATGAGACATCTTCCCCATCTCAGGCCTTCCAAAATTCAAGCCTAAAACACATCCATCATAATTTCTCTATCCAACTTATCCCTAAAATTCATTCCCACTCTATATGTAGTCTCGACATCCTCAACATCCGTCATGGTCGGCTGTAGCCATGACAGTTGCGTGGTGGGTGCGGTGGGGAGACGGTGGTAGTGGATTACAGGCAGCAGTCAAAATAGGTCTTCCAATGGTGGGTACATGGTCTGGTCTACAGAAAAATAGACATTTATGCAATAGTAGGTATTCATCAAATGGAGTGTCTTGCGCACAACATAGCCCTCACCGGCTTGCAGTATCACATCTGTGGGGGGGGGAGGGGGTTTGGAGGGCAAAGCTTTATAGATGATACCTACTTTAGGATATAAAAGAGTTTTGTTGTAGCATGACATCCCTGGATCAAAGTAGGGTTTTAGCTTAATTTATTTTTAGTTGTCTTTTATGTTATAAGTGTGTTGTTGGTGCTCTTGAGACTCTGGAAAGATTTGGATTACATCCCACCGCGCTAATTGGAGAAATTCAGCGACAACCTCCAAAATGGTTCTCAAAATTAGAACTACAGAGTTGTGGCAACCCGGTAAGGATAAATATGAGCAACACTATATAAACATAGAGACATGCAATACCATGCTGCTTCAAACCAAAACGGGCATGTTCTTGAAACTCTTTCAACAAGCATTTTACACAGCAAACATGAGAAATCCAGCAGTTAGCCTCTCCAAAACTATAGAGCTGATGCAACTTGGTGAAAATAAATATTAGAGGTGCCGATCGAGTAGCAGATTGCCAATATGGCAAGCGAACCTCGTGATAGGTTCCGTTGTGGGAGGCTCACCCCACAGTGTGTGAGCCAAAGAATGTGTTATAGGCTTTTAACAAGATTAATTATAGGTTGTTAGTTAGGGGTTGTGCGACTTAAACCTAGCACAATTTTTTAACGATTTTACAATTTAATTTAATGAGAATGAGAACACATTCGATCCAAAAAAAAATCAAAATAATTAAGGAGAAAAGTGAGAATGAATTGTGTATCTTTGAACTTGGATCATCACAACTTCAACTTACATGGTATTTATACTACAATATGGAGCTTTATCTTGAGACTATCTCACAACAAGAAAACATCTTTTACCTCGATTTTGGAGAGGTTTTTACCTCACTTGTATCCAAAAAGAACCGAGGTAAATGTGGCCGGAGTAAAAGGTATATTTTTACCTCAGTTCAAAATTGAGGTAAAAAGTAAATTTTACCTCAATTTTTTTTGGAAAACACTGAGGTAAATAGTCAATAGCCGTTGGCGATACCGACGTTCGTCCGACATTGGTTGATATGTGAAGGCGGCCAACCTTCCAGGAAGCTTGCGATGTCGACGTCAATGACATCACACATTTGTGGTGTGATCTCATTCGTAAAAGTACACGATGCCGCACAGTTTTGTAATCGACGTCGCAGATTGTGATCAATGACTGTGGTTTCAAACAGTGGTAAATTTTTTGTTTTACTATTTTTTTCAAAAATATCCGCGGTGATTATGTTTGTGACGATCACAAAGCCGACCATAGTGCGCAGTCGGCAAGAACAAATTCATGGTAATCGATTAGCATATTCTTGTGCGACGTCGGTTTGACCACCGTCGCTTAGGTTGACACCCATTCGATGATGATGTGGCATATGGATTTACATGACCTCATTTTAGTATACCGATGTTGCTTGCATTGATGCAACGAGGATGTCTTTTCTGTGATTTATTAGCTACCTACGATCTCGCTTTAAACGACCTCGCTCATTTTGTGACGTCATTGGTAACGTGTAACGATCATTTAGCCATGTTGCATTTATGGGATTGGAATAAATGAATGGTAAATTATATGTGCACGACGTCGGTACATGTAATATAAACAACAATACAAATTTCATTAAAAGTGTTTCTGGTGTATACCTAGCCCATAACCTAGAGGTCGCTAGCCTTTAGGCCCAGCCCAATACTCAATCGTGAAATCCGATAATCACATCATCGACGAACTAAGGAAAATGGAGCCACGTCTTAGACTAGGCCACAAACCAATAAAGGCGGAACCACGTCTGGTGGGTTTACCACGAACCTAGATTGTAGGAACCATGATGCAATTCATGATCTCAGACACGGGCAATACATAACCATGATCCTAGACGTCTATAAATAAGGGGATTACCACTGAAGAATATAAGTGAAGCTAGACTGAGAAATTCTAATTCTCTAAGGATTTAGACTGACTTTATCATCGGAGCATTTTCCCCGGAATCACATCCGGAATCTATTTTGCAGGAAGCAGCATTCGACAGTGAATGACAAAGACTTTACCTGGTTGGATCGCCACATCATTTGACGCCATCTATGGGGACTAATTTTTTTCTTTCGTTCCTATATCCTTCATGTCAATTATGGTGTTCTCCAGAAGTGAGAAAAGAAACAACCATAATATGCAAGAACAGACTGTGGGATGCAACAAGTGCATGAACCCCAGTCTAAACAAAACACATGTTCCTAGAAAAAAGGGAAATAATAGGGAAGATACAGAAGACGAGGAGGAAGAAGCAGAATCTCCTAATACAAACCAAGACAAGGAAATGAGAGTGTTCACATCGTTCCTTGAAGTGAATAGAGAAAGCCTGTACAATTAATTTATGACTACGCTCATGCCAAAATCCCCAAGGATAAGTAAAAGATCAAATCAAGAGCACATGATTCTCATATACGAAGATGACATGAAGGATATAGTGGCAGATGGCGAAGAGGATAAATCATCATTAGCACCTCATCTTCAAAATTTTAAGATTCCAAAAGATTTTAAACTTCCTTTACACGTCAAAATTTATTATGGAACCATAGATCTGAAGGAATTCTTGCATTCATATCGCAACAACATGAGGTTTTGCAATGCAGAGATCGAACTGGTATGCAAAGTCTTCCCAATTTTCTTATCAGAAACAATGATCATATGGTATAAAGATTTGCCAAAAGGAAGCATTAAGTCCTGAGCATAGTTGTCAGATTTGTTTCTAGGTCATTTCTACTAGAAATAGAAGTTCACCAAAACAATCGCAAACCTAAACAATCGATTTGTCACAAAAAGTTTGCAGGTTTGAGACTTGTCGTTCCAATCCTCTTTGGGCGCATTTACAGGAGGCATGCGGTCAAGAGAGTTCTACAAAGATCTCACAAAAAAATAAGCCTGAAAACCCAAGAGGGTTGCAAAAAAAGATCAAGCAACATGTGAGAATGGAAGAAGCAAATAACCGCAAGAGAGAGGCGAGAAAAGAATGTTGCAATATACACAAAAGGGGTTTGTAAAGAAAGGGAATGGAAATATCCCTTTCAAAGGAAGAGAATCGGGGATGTAGGGGGAATCATTCCAAGAGACACCCCTGACAAAGTCAAGAAAGAAAATATGGTAAACGAATAGGGAATTATTCCGCGAACCAGCACCAATGATAGCACCTCTTGATAAAAGATCTAGAGAATACTATTGCCCTTTCCACAAAGACCATGGCCATGACATCAAGTATTGTAGGGATTTGAGGAGGCAGATAGAGGAAAACCTGATGAATGTCTATTTAAGTCAATTCAAAATAGAAGATGGGGGAATCCATTACAACGAAGCTAACAAAGCAGGGAGCTTCGTGGAAATGACACAAGGCATAGCGAACTTACAGACCAAAAGTCAGAAGATGACAGCAGCAGTGGACTGTGACGAAGATACAACGATAGAGGCTCCAGAAAGGGTGATCCCTTTTGTATATGGGTCAACTAAATCGCTATCCAAGAGCCTGCCGAAAAAAGATTTCATCCAGATGAAGTAATCACATTCAGTGAAGATGATGCAGTCCCTAAATCATTTCCACATAATGACCCAATGGTCATCATCGCTAAAATTGAAAATGTAACAGTTCATAGATTGTTTTAGATAATGGAAGTGCAGTCAAAATCATGTTTATTGAGTGCTTCAAAAAGATAGGATTCAAGCAAACCGATCTAATGAAGTCCACATCCTCACTATGGTAAAAGTAGAGCCACCATTAGGCAACATATAACTACCTGTTACCATTTGTGAGGGCGATAAAAAATGCACCATCATGTGCGATTTTGTACTTAGGGATGTGCCAAGTCCATTCAATGCCATCATTAGAAGACCCTGGATGAACACGTCAAAGGCAATATGGCCCCCTTACCATTTAGTAATAAAGTTCCCGACTTCAGCCGGAATTACAACAATAAGAGGAAACCAACAAACAGCGAGGTAGTGTATGGTCATCGTAATGAAAACAGGAAAAAGTTTGGAGCAAACTAAGTTGGTTAGCGCTGTCTCAAATAGTAACTCATTCAGGCAATGTGAATCAGCAGATCTGGGGGAAGAACCTGAAGTTGTCACCCTGGATGACGAAGACACCTCTAAGTGCGTCAAAATTGGGAAGCATATTCCAAGGGGTTTGCAATTCTTGCCGGCATCTTCTTTCTCTCGGCCCATCATCTTTTCCAGCAAAAACATCTATTCTCCAGCGGTATTTATTTGTTGGCAGCATCTTCAGTTTAAAAAACTTTGGAGGGCGGATCTACAACATCATCTTCAGTTCAGTTCTCTCTCATCGGTGGTCTTCAGTGGTTACTCAAATGCAGCGGGCATCCCTCACCGATCTGTGACTAAAATGCAGTGGTTTTACCTTCAATTACAGAGGCACATGGAATTACACACATACCAGCCACTGGCACGTCAGACCAGGCGCGCATCAGCCCTCATCGCGTTTTCACCACTCGTGCGCGAGTTACATGTGTGCCAGATTATCTCCGTGCTTCCTTAAAGCGCCTGGCGATTCCTTCAGAAATTTTTTGTGCCTTGCTGATTTCTTTGTTTCCATCTCTTAAATGGCTCTCTTTGGCTCTCGAAGATGTGATATTTTGAGTTATTCTGGTATTTTCTCATCATCGACGACACGATGGCTCCAAGTGGATTGTAGACTCTTGCTCCACAAAACATATGGCATCGTCACTTACTGTTGTTGATCATGTGACCCCTTATGATGGTTCTGGCTGCATTTATATTAGTAACGGTTCTCAAATTCTTATTACTCATGTTGGTGATTCTCGAATTTCTAAATCATTGTCTCTTTATGATGTGCTTATTGTGTCTGATATCACTAAAAAAATTCTTTCGATAAGGAAATTAACTCAGGATTTAAATGCAGTTGTCTGCTTCGATGATCACTCATTTTTTTATTCGGCATAAAATCACTAGTGAAACTTTGGGTCATGCTCATAGTGGAAATGGACTCTATGTTTTATACTATGGTGCATCTACTTTGTTATCTACTATGGAATCAAATAAGTCACGTGCGTGTTTTAAAATATGGTATGCTAGACTTGGTCATGTTTTGCATTCCATTATTTATGATTTGCGAGCTTCAGGATCTTTATCCATCTCATCGGTTTTGCCAAAACCTACCCTCTGTTATGCATGTGAAAAGGCTAAAGGAAAGTGTTTATCTTTTTATACAAATGATAAACGTACTGCCAGGATACTTGATCTAGTTCACTGTAACCTTTGTGGGCCCTCTCCTATTTTATCTGTTGATGCTTTCTTCTATTTTCATCAATGATCATTTCCAACTCTCGTGGTTTTACCCACTGCGCCACAAATCTGATTTTTGGGATGTTTGTCGCCATTTTGAGGGTATTGTAGAGAACTAGTTCTCTTCCACAATTAAGGTGTTTCAGAGTGATGAGGGGGACTGAGTTCGTGAATGGTGTCTTACGCTCTCACTTTTAGACAAAGGGCATTTACCATCAGATTTCTTCTTTGCACACTCATAAGTAGAACGGTCGAGCTGAGTGCAAGAACCGCCACATTGCTGAGATGAGGATATCTATGTTATACCACTCTCATGTTCCCATCTCTCACGTCTTTTCTGCAGCTTCTTATACTATAAATAGACTGCCCACTCATGTCCTTAGCGGACGATCACCATATAAAGTTATTAATGGCCGGATTCCTATATACACAAACTTCTATGCATTTTGTTGTCGTGTGTTCCCTTATCTTCATCCATATGCAGCTCACAAACTCACTCCTCGCAGTTTTCCCTGTATCTTTCTTGGGTACAACTCCCAGTACAAGGGATATCGATGCTTAAACCCTCTGTCTAGAAAGAAATATGTCACCAGAAATGCTAGCTTTAACGACACTCTCTTCCTTTATGCTGATGGTTCTACTTCAGTAACTCCATCATCTTTGGATGTCTCTACTTTTTTGGATCCCGCTAATGCATCAGCTGATATCCCTACTTCTTTCACTGTGACATCTCCCCCTGCTCTAGTTGTCACTTCGGTTGCCAGACCACCTGGCTCATTGATGCTATCATCCTCACCGACTACGCCACCCTGTTTTATCTGCTCTGATGATTCAGACCATCTAGTGGCCGCTCTGATGCATCCTGCTCCGCCCATCTCGCCATCGACCAGCTTACCTGGTTCACCAACCAGCCCACTCGGTTCATCGGCCACCTCACAAGCCCCTTAACCATCTATGACTTCTCCTCCAGTATCTCCACCTCGGCCTCGCACTCTTCGTATGGCTACAAGGTCGGCTACTTGTGCTATTCAGTGCATAAACTATTTAGACGTTCTTGCTCATGGTTTTACTGCTGCTTTACTTGCTCAGTCCGAGCCCACAGATTATCGCACTGCTCTTCAGGATCCAGCTTAGGTTTCTTCCATGGATGATGAGATAGAGGCTCTTCGTAGCCAACACACTTGGGAATTGGTGCCTCGACCTTCAGATGCTAACATTGTTGGCTCTAAATGGGTTTATAGGCTCAAGTATCGACCAGATGGCACCATTGATCGTCATAAAGCTAGGCAAGGTTTCTCACAGATTCCTGATTTTGACTTTGACCACACTTTTAGTCCCGTGGTAAAAGCCCCCATTGTTTGGACAGTTCTCGCCATTACCACGATGTCTTCCTGGCCGTTTCATCAGCTGGATGTCAATAATGCTTTTCTTAATGGCGTTGTTGATGCACCGATCTATATGTTCATCCAGATTATGTTTTCTGCTTGTGAAAAGTCGTTTATGGTCTTAAGCAGGCCCTCCGGGCATGGTTCCAGCATTTCAACACTTACTTGATTCAGCTTGGGTTTCAGTGCAGCTCCGCCGACACTTCTCCATTTTTTCTTTCGAGAGGGTCGTCGTTACTATATCTCCTTGTGTATGTGGACGACATCATTCTTACAAGAAATGACTCTACTCTTCTTTGACAATTCATTGATTAGACACATCAAGAGTTTGCGATCAATGATCTCGGTGCTCTTCATTACTTTCTTGGCCTTGAAGTTTCATCTACTTCATCAGGTTTACTTCTTGGCTAAGCAAACTATGCTTGGGAAATTCTGACTCGTGCAGGGATGTCAGATGTTACGCCGATTTCTACTCTATTTGTGCTAAGTTCTCAGTTGCACAGTTTTACCAACCCTCCATTTTGGACTCAGATTTTGTATCATTCGTTTGTTGGAGCTCT
>JAULKK010301714.1:0-12519 GCA_032355705.1 Rubia peregrina
AGCATCTTCCTCATAAAACTCCTCCAAACATTCAAACCAACTATCTCCTGTGCCAAAGTAATCAACAAAAAATCCCTCATACTCAAAGCATCTGCCACCTTATTCAACCTTCGCAACTTATGTTAAATAATGAAAGGAAACTTCAGCAGAAAGCTGACCCATCGAGCATGCATCTTATTAATAATCTTCTAGCTATGGAGAAACTTCAAAGCCTGATAATCAGTGAACAGAATAAAATTCCTTTGAATCAGGTAATGCTACCACTATCTTAGAGCTCTAAAACAACTAAGAACTCCTGATCATAAGTACTCCACTTCTGCTGAGCCTCTGTTAGTTTCTCACTAAAAAATGCCACTACCCTCTTCTCCTGGGATAGGACAGCCCCGATCCCTATGCCACTAGCTTCACATTCCACTTCAAAAACCTTATCAAAATCGGTCAAAGCTAACACATGTGCAGTACACAGCTTTTCCTTGATCAAGGCAAAACTCTGCTCCTGCTTAGGACCCCAATGGAATTTTCATTTCTTCAAACACTCAGTTATGCAAGCAGTCACATCACTGAAGTTTCAGATGAAATGTCTATAAAACGTATCCAGACCATGGAAACTACGTACCTCCATTACAGACATAGGTGCTAGCCATTCGCAGATAGCACGCAGCTTATCCTCGTCAACCTGAATCCCATCTTCACCAACAACAAAATCCATATAAAAAAATTTGTTGGTGCTAAAGGTACACTTTTTCAGGTTAATGTGCAACTAATTTTTTAGCAAAACCTACAACACCTGCCTAAAATGCTCTAAATGCTCCACTTTGTTATTACTATAAATCAGGATATCATCAAAGTAAACCACCACAAACGAACCAATGAAAAGGCGTAAAACCTTATTCATCAACCTCATAAAGATAATAGAGGCACTGGACAACCCAAAAGGCACCACCAACCACTCGTACAGTCCATCCGTACTCTTGAAAGCCGTCTTCCACTAATCTCCAGGTCTTATATGAATCTGATGATATCCACTTCGAATATCAATCTTCAAAACCACCTTCAAACCCGCCAACTCATCAAGAATGTCCTCCAATCAAGGAATGAGAAATTGATACTTGATAGTAATCTCAATGATCGCCCCACTATTAACACCAATCTGTCACTAATTTCTCTTTTTAGAAATGAGAAGAACAGGAACCGCACAAAAGCTCATACTCTCCGAATGAACCCCTTCTTCAACAAGTCTTCGATCTGTTCCCTCATAATCTCAATCTCCTTCAGGTTCATACGATAATGTTGGAGGTTTGGAAAGCTAGCACCGGGAACCAAGTTAATTTTATGTTGAATATCCCGCATAGGAGGTGACTCCCTTGAGAACTCGTCACCAGTTAACCGCTTGAAATCCTTCAAAATAGTCTGCACATCCACTAGAATCGGTGCCTCCTTCTTCTCTGCACGAAACCCCTTCCCCACCACGGGATAAAATAGTTGGATTTTGCAATAGCCTCATCAAGTTCCTCCTCACCATGTGTCATAACTAGAAAATTCAACTGCATTCTTCCTATGACACTATCAAATGCTGAACATGAGCCATAGAAATCTTATCCCTACCCCTTATGAGTAACGTCATTATCAAACTGCCAAGCCCACTCCAACAACACATGTTACACATCCATATCTAGTACATCGCATATCATGTTCTCCCTGTAATGTCTACCAATTGAAATAGGAACACTACAAGTTAACGTCACCTTAACCTAATTACCCTTACTAACCCAACCTAAGGTATAAGGTTTTTCTTAAGGCTCGGTGGCTAAGTTCAGATATTCAACTAACTTCGCTGAAACATGGTTTTCAGAACTACCATTATCAACCATTAAATAGCACAACTTATTATTAATAGAACAGTGTGTTCTGAAAAGACTCTTACGCTGTCCTTCGACCTTGGATGACGAAAAATTATGTTGCAATACAATGCTGACTTTCTCAGTTTTCTCTTCTTCGGCAAATTCAGCTCCTTCATACTCATCTCCATCATCCTCTCCATCTTCTTCCATGAGAGCCACAATCCTCGATGGACAAACATTTGACATGTGTCTCATACCACCACAACAAAAACACTTTCCACCACATGGCTTAGCATACGGGTTAGGATGTCTTTGTATTGGTTCCCTAGCTAGGAACTCCCTCTTATCATGTGCACCACCTGAACCGCCACCACCAGTACCAAGGTTGGAATCCTTGGTTACCACTATCTTCTCTTTAATCCTGGACTACTTAAAATTGCTTTGGGGCTAAAAATTTTCAAATGCCAGAAAATATACCATCCCTACCATGAGGAGAATTCTCCATTATATCTGCTTTCATGGCAAATGTTTGAGCCTCAGTCACAGTCCACATGGTTTGTAACTCCATCTTCTCCTGAATTGAAGGTTCCATGTCACTAATATACCTAGCCACATTCTGATTCTAAGACTTGCCTAGTTCATTGCATTCATTGTAACACACGAATTCAACTGTGTATTCGTCAACTGACATTCTTCCTTGGGAGCATTCAATGTACAACTTGTACAAAATCTACTTGATATCAACGGGGAAAAACCGATCTAGTATCATCTATTTCATCTTTCTCCATGATCTTATCAGATTCTTATTTTGTTTGTGCCTTGAGTCAGCCAGTCTATCCCACCATACAGCAATCATACTTTTCAACTTAACCGCACCCATCTTGACTTGCTTGTCCTCAGGAATTTCTATTACCATGAAAAATTGATCCACCTTGATCTGGCAATCCAGCAATTCCTCTACACCCATGGATCTATAAAATTAAGGGTATTATCCTTAACCCGATAATCATGATTTTTTCATTAATTACCCTGGTTTTTTCCAGTGTCCATATCAGTTAATTCATCATCTAGATTTGATGAATCATCAACAATATTATTCCCCTTCAGATCTTCTTTGCCGACCGCTCTCCATTACTCAGAGTCTCCACGGTTCCAACGGCACTAGTCTTGCCAAATTCTGACTCTGGACGCTCAAAACAGTATCGAACCTTTACAGCGATCCATCGCTTCTTCAATATTTGCCTCCATTTACCCTACATCAAGTTGGTTCATTTGGTTGGGGTAGGGGTGATGATGGCAATTGATGTAGCACAATCACCTCTTCCTCAACGTTCTTGTATTTAACAACCGAATCCTCATCCCCTTCGAACTCGAACTCATTTCTCAAGGTGACCTCACTCATTGTATCTTCAAGTTCGACTTGGGGTGTTGTATCTTCAGAATAACAAGCTTCCATTTGGATCACCACTTCTATCATATTGCTCACATGTCACTCCTAAGCCTCAAGACTTAAGGGGATTCAAGTTTCCGACTCCTCGCTAGTCTTGGCCAAGTTGTTCAAGTTTGCTATTGTATTCATGATATCTGCATGTGTCAAACTTGAACGTTCTTATTAGACTTGGTTTTGGGGTATGGTACAAGGTGGTGAAGACCAACTTTTTTTCCAATCTCATTCATCCATGATTAAACAGCTTATGAAGGGGAGGATGCATCAAGTGAAGTCTTGTGGGATTTACTCATCTGGTCACTCTACTGATATGTGTCCAAACTTCAAGATGATGCAATAGAGGAATTGAAAGCTATGGAATACCAAGGTTAATGGTGATGCGATGGATTCCTTTCGAACAATCATAATATCTGGAATCGGAGCAGTGCTCCAAGATAGTTCCATGACACCTGTGGAACAAGGTCCCGAAGAGTATCATGGATCTTCTTCTTATACATATGGTAGAGTGTAATCAATGTGTGAGTAGTATTTGGGAAAATTCCATTACCTGTATTGTCATTCAGATCACCTATTTGTAGCTGATGATCTTCGCAGATCATGGTCCATATTTTTCTCTGTAGCGGTCTCGTTTGGATGATCATGGAAAATAATCACCTTTTCACTCAGGTTTGCTTATGTGGCTCGATAAGATGCAATGTGCTATTTTGGCCTTGGGTTTCGCTTGATTAAGAAAAGCCCGATGAGTTTCATTCCTTATTAAGCAAGTTGTTCACTTACCTAGTTTGCCGGGCTCAAGATGCTATCTTTTTTTTTTGGATTTCGTGTGATTAAACGAGGTGTATACCATAAGCCCCCCTCCCCCCTAGCTGTGAAGTTCCATGGGAGTGAAGTTTTTGTGTTTTGTATGACTACAGCTTATGTAAATTATAAAATGTACTAATCATAAAAGCATTGTAGGACTTCACGGGTTAATTTTTTTTGTTTTCAAAAGATAGAATATTCCATAAAAAATTTATTCGTATTGGTAAGTAATCATTACGCACACATTTAATGATTAACAATTCCCCTTTTTAACTGTCTTACGTAACTTACTTGAGTTAAAAAGCTGTAATTTTTGGGCTTTATTTCTTATGTGAATATAATAAAAATTAACTTTTGTGATTTTGTGGGGCGTACCTGAAGTAATACCCCTAGGTTTTTTGAACGAGTTCATCTTAAAGCTTCTAGGTTTGTAAAGTACTTTCATCCGTCTTATTCCATTGTACAAATATGGTTATTTTTCAAACAGAGTCATCTTCCTCCGTTACCCGGTCTATTTCGGATGATGATGGGGTAGTGTGTGGCATTGATGCCAGTTCCACGGAGGAGTTTGTGGCAAAAAATAAAGAAATGGAGGACGTAGATGATAGGGACAGTGTTGTAAATAGTCCCTCTTTGTTAGAGTTCTAGAATACCATCCTCTTATGTACAAGTATGCTAATAAGTTGCCCAAGGTATGGAAGAGAGTATGGAATCGTCCTTCAGATTTTTTTAATGTTTATGAACATCATGTCTTGTATTGTTTGTCATTACCTGTCCCTAATTTTATTAAACCTTATATGCATAGATATAATGGGGCTCTTGCTCAACTGCATCCATGATGTTTTGTTGTATTAATTGGATACATAAAATTATGGAAGGATGCTAACAGCAATATAGAAATTGAGAATTTTCTTAAGTTTTATAAGTTGTGGTAGTGTCGGTTCCACATATTTATATATGTATTACCCTAAAATTCCTAATGTTCACCTTCTAGACAAATTCCCTAGTAATTGTGATCCTTGGAAAACTGGTTTTTCTTCATTAAGGAAGTATAAGGTATGATCATTCCTTCTTGGAATTATTGTGTTATTGTTGAATCTCGGCCTAAGGTAGAAAGACTGACTAATGAGAGTCAGCTAGTTAGGGAAATGTTACACCATGTTGTGAAGATTAATCATCCTCGTGGAAAGCAGGGTTGTTCTTGTAATGATTTTTTTTATTATTGATTACTTCAGTTTTTTTGTCCATTTCTTAATTGTTGTATGTAATGCAAGGATGACATTGTCTGAGGTTGGGGCTAAATCTGAAAATGATGGAAAAGGGGAGGGAAGGGGGAGAAAACTTGGTTAGAGCACCCTCCCCGTAAGAATTCTAATTCCCGATGTACCCACTAGCTCGACTAAGCTTTTGTCTCAGTCTAGTGGTGAGGGGACCAACCAGGTTACTATTGTTGTTATGAAGATTTTTCTATCTTGATTGGTGCTGGTTCATGACCTATTCTACCTAAGTTGGATAGATGTCTGTTATAGTTTATGTAGCTATTGCTTAACTTTAAATTGTAGCTGGGTGAGATCAATTGGACCAAAAATGACTCAAAAACAAGGCAAATTGAAGATGGCTGAAGAGAAGTGTCTAATGTTGGATGTGAATGACTCGCACCCACATGGTCCTTCTTTTTACTACCTTGCGTGAGATAAATTAACCCGCAAAGTGCTAAGAAGATCAAAGATAAATATTTGTAAGTTGCTCTCGTGCTCACTACTAATAACTACAGAGTAGCTAGCTGCAAGTTCGGGGTCGTCCACATAGATAGTAGAATTTGAATGTTAACTACACACAACTCATGATCAAGATTCACTATGATTGTGTGTCGGGAATAGCTACTATTTTGAACATATCATTAGGGGGGTTTTCTAACAAGTAATGAGCATGGAAACAGAGAGAATTAACTAGTCTTAAGGATATTTTCATAACATGACCAATTGATGACTTTGATCATAGATACGATCACATGTAAGACATAAAAACCTATCTCATGCCTATGTCACATATTGTGGAGGTAGCTAGAATTCCCAATATCTGTCACACAACGGTTTGACTTCACTTAAAAGCTACCACACTGCTTTCGTAATTAGGAAAATTGTGTTGATTAACTTATTGGATCCGCTCCTCTTTCCCCATCAATCTCACTCCCAATGCTAATAAGCCTCCGCTTACAGGAATATAGTCTAGCGTAGGTCGCATCCATTAGATATAAAAGTGAGGAAAATACGTCCCAAGAACTCCACTATGGACACTAATCCCTAGGTCTAGAGAGGCAAAGGAATTAGCATCTCATGATAACTCTAGGGTTGACGCGACCCTGGTCGCTGCAAACTATTATGCTCATCTATCACTGTAAACCAAGGGTTTTCCCTAGTTAAGGATTAGTCTTGTGTCCCTAACAGTTTATTACATAACTAGCCAATTAGAATTATAGAGTATAACATCGGGACGGTACTTTCGAGAGAGCATGAATGTGCTCATCCCTCCAGTACTCTCGAACCTATAACAACACTAATCAAACACTTCCATGATAGCATTTTAAGCCTAGCACGATATTATACTACACATGAATATATGGATGCATCATAAAACATGGCATGGCATAAATCTTACAAGAATTTAAACCATAAATCAAGCACAAATGTTCATAGGACATCAAGATAGGGAAATCTAAGAATCTCACAAAGTTATCATCAAGTCATGAATACAAATATTTCACCAAGAAATTAAACTAGTATAGAGATATTGAATCCAAAGAAATCATTGGATTCAATGCCATGGACAATTCTAGGAGACATAAATGAAGAGAGGAGGGAGTCTTCATCTTCTTACCTGCTCTTAGAAGACTAAGATGAAGACTCCAATTCGCGGCCTGTGTGCTTTTGAACAGGCCACATGCTTAGAAGTCTAGTCAAATCTCTCTCGTCTGTATGCCGCCTGCTCAGTTTGCGTGTAGAGAACCTCCAGTTTGTAAGCTATGTTCTTTTGCACGATCCATGCATCATGGGATGTGCACTATTGCACATCCCGTGTTGACATGGCTGCAAGGGTTTCTAGTAGTTTTGGGCTTTTCTAAGACCCAATTTCATCTACTATATAAGTAGTCGTGGGTTTACATTACAAGGGGTATAGATGACCATTTATGGTTTTCATATCTAAATCCCTCATTTTAAAACTTACTTTAGATCTAATAGATTCTATGTATCTACGAGTGTGTAGGTCCATTTTTGTGAGCTTTTATTTGTAGATTGCTTGTAGGCACTTCGGACTGTTTAGAAGGCCATTTGAAAAAATGGAAATAGATAGTAGAAAGTCATTCGCAAGGATGGTAGTACACTAAAGACCACGAGCTAAACACGATGCGCCAAAAAATAGTCAAGTATGGATGAAATAAAGAATGGCAAGGCACGTGCAAAACTAAATGATGAAGAGACTAAGTCTCGACATGGGCCACATGCTTTAACACGGCCTGCATACTCAAGAGTTAAGACCCAGGACTCCAATCCTCGGCCCGCGATCTTTTGCTCCGTATATGTAGATAAATCATGCGTATATTTTAGTGGCCCGTATATGCAAAAAAGGATGCCGCATTTTGTTGACTTATCTAAAATAATTTGTTTTGTTTTCCCAAGCCACTTTTCCGCTAGCTAGTTTTTTGGGGATCATAGTGATGCTTTGGTAATTATTTGATTCCCTAGGCTTGTTGATTTAATATAAAGGCTTCTACCCGCATTTTTAAATGCATGGGGATAGTTATTTTGACAGACTGTTTTCACAAGTTTTGAGCTGCAATGGATAGTTATCCAGAGTATGTTTTTTTATGGTTATGGTCGGGTACTTTATCAACCTTGGATGAAGGATTTACATAATTTTGGTGATATATGTTTAGGTGGTATTGTAGATTTTGTATACTTACTTTTTCTATGTTGCAAGTTTTGATTATTTAGATTTGTATTTTTACAAGATCGGCAAGTGGGATTAGCGAATATGATGAGGGGGAAGATAGCGGTTCTGTGAACTCAACTTGAAAACATGTTGAATCTGAATGAAGAAGAACTAATGTGGGTTTCGTCGCCTAGCGCCACCCTAAATAACCATTGGGAATAAGCACAAGTTAGAACCCATCCAAGAAGAATTTCCCAATGAACAACTATTAAGGGTAATAGCTAGTCAACCTTGGTATACCAATACACTGAACTACCTAGCCACGGAAGAATTTCCTCTTTTTCATGATAATGTACAAAAGGACAAATTAGCAAATGAGGCAAAAATAGAATTTTTGGGATGATCCTTACTGATCAAGATATTATGAGGTGTATTCCGAGAGAGGACATTTTGGGTATAAATAGAGGTGGACATTTTGGGTATAAATAGAGGTGGACATTTTGGGTATAAAGAACAATCAAGAAAGTATTAGAATGTGGTCTTTATTGGCCTAACATGTGGAAACATACCCAATATTTTGTTCAATCTTTTGATCGTTTCCAAATAATGGGTAACATCTCATTCAAGAATGAGATGCCCCAAGCCTCTCTATGCCGTTTGAGGTTTTTATGTGTGGGGTTCCCTGATCCCAAAGGGTATCAATATATTATAATGGTGGTGGACTATATGTCTAAATGGGTAGAAGCCAAGGAAACAAGGTACAATGATGCAAAAATAGTGATGAGTTTCCTCAAATATGACATTTTTCTTGGTTCGACGTTCCCAAACCATATTTAGTGATAGAGGAACTCATTTTTGCAACCGGGTCATGGAATCCTTGTCAAAAAGATACGGAGTGACCCATAGGATATCCACCGCTTACTATCCATAAACAAATGGTCAAGCGGAGATATCCAATTGAGAAATCATGGCCATCCTTGAAAACACGGTAATATCATCTAGGAAGTATTGGAGTTCCGATTTAGATGATGCGCTTTGGGCCTACCAGACTGCACATAAAACTCCCATGGGCATGTCACCCTTTTGGATCCTCTTTGGTAAAAGATGCCACCTCCTGGTCAAACTTGAGTACAAGACACGTTGGGCAGTAAACCGTATGAACATGGACATGAGTGAACATAAAAGGTAACAACTATAAGAACTTGAAGACTTAGTGGACGGCGTTGAGTACTTTTTGTGTTTTAACCCTTTTTCCTACCTTATTCATATGCATTGGGGACAATGCATTAGCTAAGTGTGGGGGAGAGGTTGGAACACCTTAACATGGGTGTCGTCTCTCTTGCTTCTATCTTATTATTCCTGTTTTTCTTTGGATGTTAATGATGACTACTTTTTCCCTATCTCTTTTCCCTAATGTGCTTTGGAAACTTGTTTTGTTTTGCTCTTTTTGAAAACTTTGTCTTATAGGTGTGAGGGCACGTTTTGTAGCAGTTTGGGATGATGGAACACTTTGGTGGTGTTAGTTTTTCTTCTTATCTTCATTGTAGTATGAAGGTCACCTTTGGGGTATTTTGTACTACACAAAAAAAATAAAAAAATATACATATAGCCAGCTAAGTCAAAAACCTGAAAGGGAGACTTATGCAACGATGGGAAAGGCCCGGATAGCTTAAAAACCTATGCAAAAGTGAGAGGCCATGGTGTGGAAAAAGGTGAGAAGTGAGCTCAAAAGGAGGGAAAAATTGTGGGATGCTAGGATGAAAACCCGAAAGGGCTCCTAGGTAAAATGTGAGAAATTGAGAGGAATTGAAAAATCCTATGGTTCTCTTTGATTGTCTTTTGAAAGTTCTTTTGGTAGAGTAACTTAGCTTCATACTCCTTTTTGTGAACTTCACCTTTTAGTTGGTATGTTTGTTGGATAAGTTATCTTAGCTTCTTTGGGGAGTGAGAGTTATGAGATTCTTACTACTTTGGGGGAACTAGGGTAGTCTAGGAATAAAGGTTGAATGTCTTGTGGAATTATTTTCTTGACGTGTTCCACTTGGATCTTTGCTTGTTCTTATTTACTCGAGGACTAGTAAAGGTTTAAGTGTGGGGGAATTCATATGCACCTAGATGAATGTGTGTTCTAAAGCATTTAGCAAATTTATTAGTAGCTTTTGTATTGTTAATTGCTAGGTTCAGTTGGGTTTACATCACAGGGTTTTAGCCTCTGTTGGTTTTCTTGTCTAAATCCTTCGTTTTGTAGATTTATTTAGATTTAATGGATACTATGTCCTTACGAGCATATAGATCCTATTTTGTGAGCTTCATTGTAGATTGCACGTAAGCACTTTGGAGTAGAAGAAAATTCGCAAGAATGGTAGTAGATATTTGAGGGTCATTTGAGAGAATGGTGGTAGACCGAAAGCCACGCGTTTAATCATGGTAGTAGATGAAAATACACCAAAGAGAAATGAGTTGAAACCCGAAGGAGTTAGAAGACGGACATGGTCGTGCCCTTCTACATAGCCCGTGCTAGCCAAAATGGTGATACGGCAAAGTACCAGCGTGGATCATGTCCTTTTGCATACTCTGTGCCAACAAAGAGGATGTATCATTAAGCATAGGAGCAAGTCGTGTACTTTTGCACATGAGCCTTGAAAATCAAGGAATCAAGACCCAGCTCGCGTCCCGCGGTGTATTGCACGGTCGCGTCATTAGCAGTTGGGGTGTTCATGGATCGATCCAAATCGATAAAATGGACTGGGCCGGGCCGGAATATAAAGATCGGAACCGAATATATAGAATTTTGGTCCGGTCTTTGGTCCAAGATTTTTTAGAATTTTGGGTTCCCATCCAGTCCAAGACCGGGTTTTTCCAGTCCAGACCGGATGGACCGGTAACTTACTTTTATGTATACTATTTTATGTATTTATAATTTAATTTTATGAACTAGTTTAAATTTATTTACGTTGGGCTAGTATTCTTCCATATTTTGATGTAAGATTTTTCTTAATAACTTCTACTTTACTATCTTTTAAAAACAAATTTTTAATTACAATTTTACCAACACCATTTTTTGTAAAAGAATAAAGTTTACTAAAATCCGGTCCGTACCGATCAAAAAATGGAATAATTACGGTCCGGTCCCGATCCTAAATAATCATTAACCGGTCTGATCCTTGGTCCAAGCTCTTTTGTGATTCCGGTCCGGTCTTGGACAAGGATTTGCAAGGGTCGTGCCGCTTATATGACAAATACAACCTTCCGGTCGGCGGCCCGTAAGAATCCCCATAGGCCGCACTACTCAGTTGGTTGAGAATCACCCTCAATTCGATGGCGCATAGCTATTGCACTAGTAGTGCAGCGCAGGACGTGTGCTATTGCACGACCCAAGCTGATGTACTAGATTAGGGTTTCTCTAGGTTTGGGCCTCTTTAAGGCCCATTTCCTACTTACTATTTAAAGAGCCTATGTCTACTAGGTTTAGTATTTAGAGAGAGAACTTTAATTAGTTGTAATTTCTATTCTCCTAGTTCCTAAGAGTATGTAGAGAAGGAAGGGGAATAACCCATCTTTTTTTTAATCTTTACTAGTTTTGCTCAGGGCATTGAATCCAATGGTAAAATTGGGTTCAATGTTTAGGGAGTTTTTAATTTGCTTCAGGATCTAATTGTACTAATGATTTGGTAGAGATTTTGTGAGATTCTAGGTCTCCTTATCTTTTTATGTTTATGAATATTATGCTTTATTTAATCTTTATGTTATTTTGAACTGCAAGTTATATATTCTATGATACACAATAGTTATATGTTTCATGTATGGTGCTAGACTTGTTATCCCCTTGGAAGTGTCAGGTTAGGATATGCGGGATTGTGAGTCCTCGGATATGTGAGTGTAAGCACATATGCCGTGAGCACCAAATCCACACAAGTGTATGCCTAATTTTGAGTAGAAGATTGTACCCCGATTGACAAGGCATGATAGTTTGTAGCAACTAGGGTTGTAGGGTAGCGACCATTTTAATTTAAACCTAGAGTTATCGTGAGATGCCGATCCATTTTCCTCTATAGGCCTATGCATTCATAGTGGAGGCTCAGATGTAATTCCTTAGGGGAAAGAGAAGCGCTTAATGGTTGGACTGTTTGACATACTTTCCTAATTACGGAGGTGGTGTTGATAGAAAAATAAGATATTGGCACCTTTGTGTGACAGGCATTGGGAAGTGTTGACTATCAACCACACTATGTCACACAAACATTGGGATAGGTTTATACATCATGTATTTGATAGAATCTACGATCAAAATCATATACTGATCATGTTATGCAAATATCCTTAAGTCTAAGGTTAATATAGTTTATTCTCTTACTTTGCATGTTCAATAGTTTATAGACAAAACCCCGCCCCTCCCCCCGCCCCTTCCCTCCCCTCCCGAAAAAAATCATTGTCACGGCGCTAGTTATTCCGGACACACAATCAGAGTGACACCTGATAGTAAGTCTTGCGTAGTTAACC
>JAULKK010301730.1:0-12517 GCA_032355705.1 Rubia peregrina
ATTATAAGTGTCAAAAGCGATAAAGTCGCTCTCAACTCTAATAATAAGAATTCAAGGTAAATGGGAGTCTTCAAAGCGTAAAAGTCTACCAAAATGAGTATCAAAACATAACAAAATAACCATATAAAATGGACGTGTCAACAAACAACAATTGCTTCATCTTCATTTCTTCCTTTTTCTTGTCTAAGTCTTCACCATATTCACTTCACTTCTTTTATGTTCACTTTCTCAAATCTTCAAATCCCAAAAGCTAGTCTTTAACGTCTTCAAATCTCAATATCATTGCCTTGTCACACAAAATTCCCTAGAAAATTAATAATAGCACAAAAGTCTCTCTTAGCTCTCCTAAAATCATTTCTAGGAAAAATACGAGATCTAGACAATAAAAGTGTACAAAAATGAGTCCAAAATGTCTTAAAAATCAACATAAAATGAACACAGAAAACTTTCCCACACTTGAACCTTACTCGTCCTCGAGTAAGAAAAGATTCAAGAATACAAAGAGGTTCACATATTCACCCCCTAATACTAATATTTCTTTCCCAATCAATACCTCACAAAAACACTCATTATTATAAATCCCAAAAAAAAGGGTCAAATGATAATTTTTCACACAACCCCAATTCCTAAATTTACCTAAACCTAACACTCATCGATTCACTAATACCCATAGAAACATATCCCACTCCTGAATTGATAGTTCCAAAGTACAATGGCACAAAATGAATTCAAAACCATATCAAAGTTCATGCACATGCTTCACTTCATACCAATATATCATCCCAAAATGAACTACACGGATAATCTAGAACTGATAACCCTATTTTGTATTCCCACTAAGTCACCCAATTCCAAGAGATCGTATGATGTTAGGCTACCCAATTCATCCATATGTCCTGCAACCTTATGACTCCAACACCGACAAATGAGTAAATTTGTAACAATTTTTTTTCTTTTACTTTTCTCTCTTTCCCTCATTTTGCCTAGTAGCCCTTTCAGGTTTTCATCCTAGCCACATATCATTTTCTTTGGCACATATCTCACCCACATTTAGCCTCTAATTTTTACCTTGGCCCCCTTTCCAATTTTGACCTATCCGTGTCCCCAATGTTGCCTAAATTGCCCTCTCCAGTTTTCAACTTAGCAGGCTTGATTTTTATTTTTATTTTCTTATTTATTTTTAATGTTTTTGTCAATTTTCCATGTTTTTCCAATCAAAAGTAGAACAAAGCATCCAAGATTACATGCATGTAAGTCATTCAACCCCTTCCTAATCTTAAAACATTATATTGCCCTCAATGTGAATATAAAAAGAAAAAAAGTGATAAAATTAAAGTGGGAAGGAAAAATGACTCACAATCAAGAGAATGAAGAACTGAAACCATCAAGAAGATCAGGACTATAATGCTAATGATAACTACTGATACTGGGCTAACCACTTTGCCTTCCTCCAATGCCGTTACAAACGTCTCTCTTCCTCGGATCAGGGCCCGATGTACCACCCATGTGCGCTGCATATGATGAACAGTGGATGAGAGATGATCAATCTCCTCATCCATATGAATAAGGCTCTAGGAGACAAAGCCGTTGTGCTCTATGATCATCCTGTCCTAGTGGAGAAAACAAGCCTCAACTCTCTGCATCAATTGGGCATGGAAATATTGAGGAGGCGGAGGAGACTCATTATGCGCACCACCATGCATCGGTTCATCTTGCAGCTGTGGAGAACGTGGTGCACCGGGCAATGGGGGCAGCCTCCTCAGTTCACGCTCAAAACTAGCCCTACACTACTCATTTGGCTCTAAGGCTAAATCTTTAGCTAGCATATTGAGCTCTAGCTTACTCCACTAAGGCCGAGGAAGTCTCATGAATGAGACTCTTTTCTTCCCGTACAACCAATTGTACGCTTCTCACACAAATGTGGTCTTAATAAGGTGGTACTTCTGCATCCTTTCCAGAGTGATGGAGTATGTATTATCCTTTCCCTAATAATGAATTCTTGGATGAGTGATGATCTGCAGGTACTCCGCTAGGAGGGCGATTATGTCTCCGATCGAGATATCACATCCTCTCGCCTTTGTCGCTATGCTAACAACCCTCTCAACCCATATCTCAGTCCACTTCTGAATCCCTATGTCATGGCTCGTGAGGTGCCATGGGTAGCATATATCATCCTTTATCACATTCTTCGCCTTTGCATGACAAAACAATATGCCTGTCAATGAGCGATACACAAACTGGGGAGTTGGGTGGATGAGGATGTTGTTCTTATCCCACACATGACTGACTTTCCTAGTGATGGTATACCGAAAGGCTACATCATTCTCAAAAGTGGGGGTCAGGGTCTCTGGATCAAATTTCTCTCTAATGGCCGCAATATCACAACCAAATGCCACCTCAATCTCCCGAAAGGTCATCTCATAAGACAGGTCATAGATATGGAATCCGATGAACTTCTTGCAGGGCTTCTCTCTCCCTCTATTATCCTTCCTCGAGGTACACGACCTCACCATAGGGAGGAATTCATGTGTGTATCTCTGGTATATGGGTGCACTGCGGCTTATGAAACCCTTGAGGCCTCATTTTGTGAGAAGGGAAAGGATTAGCTTTCTCAATCCAAGGGCTTCCAATGCTCTCTCATCAATAAAATTTGTCTCTTAAATTTTCTTGGGAGGATTGGTCAACCTTTCCTATCTCTCTACATATTTTTCGGAGATACGACACAATCTCATAAATCTATTCGGACTCGACTATAATGATGCAAGATCGCTCAAATGATGTAAGATCCCTTAAATGTTACTATGAGTAAAAGTTTAATCATGCAAAGCAAGATAATTCCATTAATCATACCCATGCTCCATTCCCACAATACTTGGCCATATATAACAAATGTTTCTCCAAAAAGAAACTATAGCATAGCCAATAATACTTATGTATTTCCTAAGAACAAGATTATAGCCAAGAACACAATATTTAACATAACTATAACCAACAATTATCAAGTTCTTGACCAAAACTAAACCAGCATAAGTATTACCAATCAAGTATGCATCAATATCAAGCTATATTCACAATCCAAACAATCAAAGTCTACACAATCAACACAAGCATACAACACAATATTAAAAATTTCAAAAATTCACAAAACTACCCAAAATTGACAATTAAAGTGTAAGGAATTAATATGTGTAACGTATATGAGTAGAGGAGATTGAAATTCAAAAGGCCACTAACTACCCAAGCTTCAAACAATGAGTTGTTGAAAAACCTCTAAATTCTAGGGTTTTCAGATTCTTGGATTTTTTGGGGAATTTGGATGTGTTTCTTTGGAGATGATGTGGATATAGAAATAAAGTTGATTCCGGTGAGATTGGGATGTTTTACGGTTGGATTGGTGTGGAAAATGGTAGAGAAGTGGTGGTTTTGGAAGAAGTTCAGGTGAGGTAGGGAGATAGGTTATGAGGAAGAAATGTTCTGCCCACTTTATTTTGAATATGGGTAGTCATCACGACTCACGATGCTATTGTCGTGACACACGACGACTAGGTTAAGGCAGGACAAAAGTCCAATGACCAACAACTAAGATAAAACTCCTCTGCGGTAGGCTACAACATAACTCATAATATTTTATAATAGTGAGGGTGCCCCTATCACTAAGGGGGGAAATCTTATTGAACATTACCTAATGGCATATCTAGGTGGCAGTTTCTAAGGGCCGACGTCTGAAGGGAAGTGTTCTAAGGGTCGATGTCATGGAATTGGAGTATACAAAAATATATACTTATGCTAACGGTTGTGTTTTGTACACGGGTGAGTGGGATAAAGAGGTGGAATTTCCTGTATGCTATGTGTCACTGTACAACAATATGATAAATTTTGTTGTTGATGGAGATTTTGTCGCGAAGTTAAGGAAACGTGATCTTGTAAAATGCATGTGGTATCTTCTAATTATTCCCCAGTTGAAGAGGTTGTTCATGGGAATGAGTTCACAAAGAACACGACATGGTGGTACATGGGAATGAGTTCTCATCAGAACGAAGTGATCCGCCATCCAGCTGATGCCGATCAATGGAAAGATTCAATAAACGGTATATAGAATTTCAAGTGAGCCAAGGAACTTATAGATGGTTTTGTGTACGAATGGAATGAACCCGTTCAAAAATGTTTCATCTAGCCATAAATAATGGTCGGTAATGCTGGCTATATACAACCCTTAACCATATTTGTGTATGAAGTGGAAATATGTGTTACTTCCTTTATTGATTTTTAGGCCAAAAGAGCTCAAAAATGAAATCGATAAGTACTTGGAACCTCTGTAGAGTATTTGAAGTTTCTATGGTCCATAGGTGTCGATGTGTTTGATGGTTTTAGGGGATTGGTGTTCAATCTAATGGCAATGCTTTTTTTGCATTACAAATGATTTTGCAGCATATGGAAATATTTTGAGTTATGTGGTGAAGAGGCAAAAGGCATGTCCCGTGTGCAAAGAGTCCACAGATTACCAACAGCTAAATAATGGTCACAAGACAATGTACTTGGGTAACTAGAAATTCCTCTCGATGAACCACAAGTTGCGTGAGAATGCCATTCATTTTGTTGGTGGGAAGGAGGCAAGGAAGGCACCAAGACCATTGAAAGGGGTTGTTATACAACAAGGTGAAGAAATTGAATATTGTTCTTAGGAAGAAGGTTGGTACAACTCCTAATGAACCGTGGAACAAGAGGTCGATTTTGTTTGATTTACCTTACTTGGAGCAGTTGGAGGTTTGACAATATTTGGATGTAATTCCCGTTGAGAAGAATGTGTGTGAGAGTTTGGTTGGTACCTTACTTAACATTCCAGGAATGATGAAGGATAACTTGAATGCACAAAAGGATTTATTGGAGCCTGGAATTCAATCCAACCTAGCCCCAGAGATGCGGGGGAAGCAAACTTACCTCCCCCCTTCCCTTGCAATCTTTTTGTGGATGAGAGGAGATCAGTTTGCGAGTGTATCCAAGGGATCAAGGTACCACCCAGATACTCTTCTAATGTAGTCGCTTTGTGAATGATGGTTTGTGTATGAATGCCTTGAAATTCCATTATTGTCACGTTTTCATGCAACAATTATTACCCATTGCCATCTGTGGTGTTATGGAGGAGGAGGTGCAATTTAGTGTTATGTGACTGTGTTTGTTCTTCAACTCCATATGTCGGAAGAATATAAGTCGGGAGGAGCTTGATGTGTTGGAGTGGGAGGGTGTTTTAGTGTTATGTCAGTTGGAAATTTACATTCCTCCATTTTTCTTTAACATCATGGTTCATCTAGTCATTCATTTGGTTAGGGAAAATCGTCTATGTGGTCCGGTTATCATGCACTGAAAGTACCCTTTCAAGTGGCACATGGGTGTTTTCAAAAGTTATGTTCACAATCGTAGCTGACTGGATGCGAGCATCGTGCAAAGGTACGTGACTGAGGAGATCATTGAATACCGTGTTGCGAACTTAGTAAATAAGAATTCGATTGGATTATTTGAACAAGCGCACTTTGGTAGGAAGAATGGGTATGCATGTTCGAAAGGTACACTTCAGACACCCTTCTATGCTGAGTTGATGACAGTTCACCTTTAGGTTTTACGTAAGAGTAATGAGACTGCAATCTATGTTGAAGAGCCTATGTCGTAATTGCAAGCACTATATCTGGACTGGCCTTCAAAAGTATACAACTAGAGCATTCATCCACATTTGTGACTTTGTTTTACAATCAGTGTAATGCGGACGACATGCCTAGAAAACTTCGTGCTTTGACAAGAAAGTCAAACTACACTGTCAGAAGATACCTAGGTTATGATATTAATCATTTCAATCTTGCAACGACCAAAAATAATAGCAAGAGCACGACGCGGAACAATGGAGTAGACATTGAATCATAATCGATGTGGCAGTATTGCAAGAAAGATAAAAACCATATCGTGGCAGTGATGGCATTTTATGGGGTGACTGAGGAAATTTGGGAGTTGGACTATGTTGAGTTCAAGGTTACTGTTTTCAAGTGCAGGTGGGTTGATAATGGAGCCGGGTTTTGTACCGAGAAACCTATGGGTTTCACACTGGTAGACCTTAACAAAGTTAGATTCAAGGATGACAAGTTCATCTTAGCTGTCTAGGCACGACATGTTTTTTATGTCCGGGATCCTAGAAATGAGAAGTGGCATGTCGTCCTACATGGGAAAAAGTTCTACTTCGAAAAGGAGATTGATCGACCCATCTGAGCAGAATGTCCTAAGTTCCTACCTGTATTTCCAAACATAAAGGATGTGGGTGGAGGCCTAGATGGTAGAAGGTCACATGGCGATGGATGGTGGGTTGATGAGAGTTGTCAAACTTAGGCGCGATGTTGTCTAGAAAAGGAAATTATAGGTGCATCTTCTAACCATAAATGTAATTATCATTAGAATTTTGTGTCCTCCCTTGTGTGCTATTTTTTTGCCACATCTTGTTGACATTAATATATGTATTTGTGTTTACCTTATCTGTGGTGTAATCTTGCTCGTTCCCTGGTTTTTCAACTCATTCAATTTTTTTATTTAAATTGAAATTAAATGCACTGTTGCAGTTTCAGTTTGGGCACCATTTTTTGGTACACAACACTGGAATTTAGAACAGTGCTATTGACTTAGAAAAGTCTATTTTCCTTTTCTCTCGGGTTTGGGAAATGATTTTAAAAAATGAATTTGATGTAGCTAGAATCAGCTGCTTTTCCAAAGATAGGCACTGGTTTGCGAAAACAAGCACTAGTTCATATGCCGATGTTGCGTACTTATAAAAATATATTTGACCTTGCTCTAGGGTAGGGAAGACGATGTCAAAAAATAATTCAACGCAACCATAAGAAGCTACTTGTTCATTGACAAGCACCAGTAATGTACAAATCAGCACCGATATTTTAACCGGTGCTGCGTACTTAGCAAAAATATTTTATCTTTGATATCTGGTTGGAAAAAGCACAGAAAAAATAAATCAAGGCAGCCTGAGGTAGCTGCTCTACCACGTTAATGGTACCAGTTATAATCATTTGAGAACTTTTTTTTATCGGTGTTGTGTAGTTTGAATATATTTTGTTTGATTATTCTCAGGTTCGAAATAAATCATTAGAAGTCGCCGGGATGCAACCTTAAACAACAACTTTCAGAAGTTCTAGCATGGGTTTATGAGCTTCATACAGGCGATAATTTTATGAAGTTACAATTAACTGGTAATTCGACAGGGGATTTGTTTTATCATTCTATAAAATTATTTAACATTAATCCAATTTTTTTAAAAAATGTTAGACTGCATTTTTTTGCTTTCAAATTGAATTTATGGTGGTAAATATGTATAATTTTCCTTTAATAACTCCAAACCTTTTTCAAAATTTACTCTTAGTCATGATAAAAGTCACAAAAAAAACTTCTTGTGATCTTGCGTAAGATGCTTTAGGGAATGTACTAGCACTTTACCCAATTCTATTAAGACATGAAATTCTATTTTAAGCCATATATTAACTCAAGAATACACAAAATGAAGTAATTTGGCTACAGAAAAGAATTTGTAGTTTAGTTTTGGGTAGCAGTGTCAATTTTACAAAGTTATGATCAGAGCATTTCCGGGTATGCAGAGGAGACAAAATCGAAATGAAATCTCCATTGAATGTTGAATTGAATATTTGTCAGTCAAATTCCATGTGAAAAATAATGGACAAAACTTTCCCCTTAAAAAGGGACTTAAATTAAATACTGCTAAATAGTAGGAATCGTAGCAGCACCGGTTTGGTGTTTGGAAGTGCCATTGCTAAGTTTGTTTGGGTCACGAAATCCTAAATTTTTTAATATCTATTCCTTGGCAGGAAATTTAAAATTTTGACAACACCATTTTGGCACCGGTTTCTTTACTGGTGCTGTAACGAATATTTTATTTCCCATCAAATAATGATTTGGCTGAAAAGTTTTCAGCCCAACATTAATTATATAGGCACCATTTTAATTTTTGTAGAAGAAACCGGTGCTGGAATTTACCCCATGTCGGGATTAAGCAGCTCCAAGCAGCTGCTTTATATTATTATCAGCATCGGTTTTCACAAGAAGCAGCAGTTACTGTACTGGTGTTGTATACTTAGAATATTATTTCTGATTTCTCTCAGGTTGGAAATAAAAAAAACAAGGATGCCTCAAACAGCTGCTTCGTACATAACAAGCACCGATTTTTGGGGAAAATCACCAGTAAAAAAACTGGTGATCTATACTTGGAAACCTTTATAAGTTTGCTCCAAGGTTTCCAAAAAAAAAAAATCAAGGCAGCCTCAAGCAGCTGCGTTGCACACAATAAACACTGGGTTTTTTTTTTGCAAAACAACATTGGTTGTAGAATCGGTGCTTTATACTTAGACAAAATTTTCATACTCATGGATATTAAAAAAACTAAGGAATGCTTCACGCAGCTGCTTTGCAAAACATTGGCACCAGTACATACACTTCAGCATCTGTATATTTATTAAAATACCGGTGCTGAACCTGCTTATATAAAAGGCGATCGCTCATCATCATCTCATAACGGTTGTGCTTTCTCCTTCGTCCCCACTCTTCCGAACGGGTTTCCACGTTTAACACCATTAAATCTCCACGTTCTCCACCATTCAATCCCCATTCAGCATCTATTGGCCCACTTCCTCACTCTCACTTTTTATAAGAACGTCGACAAAACCTTTTTTGTATTTTTGATCTGAATTTTACCACTAAAAGGCGGAGAACTCACCAGATTGTTCCACTACATGGTACTTCTAAAATCGTTCATTCTTAGTCTTGAACAAACCCTAGTCATTCAATTTGTAAGAATCTCTACGTGCTCAATGAAATGTGTGAATGTTTGTTTGATGAATTGTGTGAATGTACAAACCCTAGTTGTTAAATTTCATAGGGTTGTTGGAGTTGTGATGTTTGTGTGTCTCGTTTCATTTTGTGATGTTAGAGTTTCATGTTCAATGTGTGATGTTGGAGGGTGATGGTCATTGTGTGATATTGAAGGGTTTATGAATGTGTGAAGTTCATTGTGTTATGTTGGAGTGTGATGTTGGATTTTGTCGTTAATGTGGTCAAATATGAATTCCAGAGTGTGTTGTAGTTGTGATGATGTGACATTCAAATTTTTGTGATGTTGTGATGTTGCGATGTTGTGATCCTTTCACGTTGTAATGTTGTGATGTTGGAGTATTGGTTGTGATGTTGGATTGTGACATATTTCTACGTGCGATGTTAAATGGTTCTTGTAGGTCTATATGTAGATACCTGCTAAATAAAAAAGGTGAACAAAAAGAGGAAGAGGTCTAGCCACAAAAAAAGTAGGTAGAGAACAAAAAATTTGCATCTGACGCCGAACAAGAGGAGGTTCAACCGGTGGCACCCCTAAATATTGTATTTGAGGAATATGAAGCGGGTGCTAGTGGTTCTCCCCTAGAGGACGAGGGTGATAGCGAGGACAATCCCCTCCCCAATCCAGGTAACGGTGACATCTCCAAAGTATGCAGGCCAAATGGGAAGTAGTTTGCCAAGTTCGAGATTGGTAGTTGGTGTAGGGAACGGGGGGACTTCTACTTTCCAAGTGGTCATGTTAGCCAAGGAAAGGGATTATGTACCCGTCACCTTGGAGGAAGTAGAGGGCCAGCTAGTTTGTGTCAAAAAATAGAGTGCTTGGACCACGTATTGCTATTACGTATTTAAGAGGTGGGTCTGATTTGGTACATGGATACACTGGCCGGATATCCCGAAGCATCTGCAGGAATAAGCGTGGAGAGACATTAAGACACAAAAATATTTCATAATACTTCATTTATCAATGACTAATACTTAATTACTATGAAACTATATATCAATGTCCCTAACCTACCTCATTTTTTCACTACCATCGAAGTAAATTTTCAAATTTGAATCTAAATTGATTACCACAGT
The DNA here is from genome assembly GCA_032355705.1 of Rubia peregrina. NCBI lineage: Eukaryota > Viridiplantae > Streptophyta > Magnoliopsida > Gentianales > Rubiaceae > Rubia > Rubia peregrina. The sequence continues at coordinate 9,961 of JAULKK010301730.1, forward strand.
GGAGCTCATTGAAGAATACTTGAACCAGCAAGGCAGGCAACGCACATTGCAACTGGAAATCCAAGGTGGTGAACAAGTACATCCGGCATCTTTCCGGAGGCAAAGTTCCAAAATACAAGTCGTGGGAAAAGTACCGGTGGATGGACGACAAAGTGTGGAAGGAGTACGAGGACAACACAGAATCAGAGAACATGGTGGTAAGTTAACTTCTCAAATGACATATTAACTAATATTTAATTAGTGTGCAACAAATTTGTTGTGTTAATAACTAAAATTTTTGGCAAATTTTTTGGAAAAAAAAGACGAATAGTTATCATTAGAAGGAAAAGAAGTACACACACCACACCAGACCGAAGGTTAACTGGGCTACAAAGGAGAAGCTGATAGGAGAATTGAAAGAGAAGGAGAGGAAAAGTCATAGGGACCAGGGATACACTGAAGAAGAGATTGTGGCGCAGATAAGTACAAATAATTTCAATCCTGACAGATCCCTGGTCCACTTGGAGTCAAACAAGACAAAGGACAAGGAATATGACACAAACGAAGTCAAGGCCATAGCGGCCACTATCGTAAGTATTCAAATTATTTAAATGTTCATATTTAAATAGATTGATATTTGTCACTATTAACACAATAATTTTCCCCCGTAGTTCAGGAGGAACGAAGAAAATGAGAAGGTAACCCTAGGGTTGGGTTTGAGCGAGGAAACCTTTATCAAAGCCACCAGGAAGAAGGATCACCTTGGTCATTACAAAGGTGCCAAAACCCGACTGCTAGAATTGATTGCTATCCTGACATAGAAAGAAGCAAGTGCGCCAGTGGATATTCATCCTAAAAGAAGAAAGACAAGAAACCTTTCGCTCATTAGCAGGTCGTAAAGGCGACGATCTCGTACCATGATCAGTTGGTCAAGGGAATAACCTAGGCTGGGAGATTAAATATACTCGAAGGACTAGCGGGCTCGAAGAGCTTCATCGAGAATGTTGTTTACAGAGGTGTTTCCACTGGTCTCAGCGGCTCGGGCCCAGATCCCCTTATGAACGGAGAAGGGGATGAAGAGGTAAATATGCAATACAGCTCAATCGTTAACACTCTTTGAATTTTCCTGGAATTTATCAAACCATTAACTATTTTAGACTAACTTATAATCACCATTTGTAACAAGAGGCTGGGTTAGAGACCTTGTATGTCAAAGGACTTCAGGGAGAGAGGTAGATGGTTTCTCAAGCATGGCTACAAAAATCTAGGCGTGCCGAGAAGTTAAAAGGTCAATTTTCTCACATCCGCGTGTGCGGGCCAGTATAACATTCGAGGGCCGACCTCTCATCTAGCAACCACAATTTCAACCACTTGGGAGATGCTTCGGGGAGTGTGGTGGATTAACCGATGGCGTTGGTCTGATTCAAAGATTATACGCAGGGCAAGGACATTGAAGACAATAAAGTCCAGCCCGATGACTTGTATTTCATCAATTGCAGCGACGATGAGGTAATAAAATCAACCAAAAGCTACGACTTTTAAAAATGAAAATGTTTATTAGTAATATTTCAAATTATATTACTTTACTTTGAAGCTAGAACCCCTAACCATTCTATATTGACCAGCTCCTACCGTCCCTCGAGGGTAGGATTTAGGAATGATAAGCCTATGAAATTGGTATGTCTAGATATCATCAGTAATTTCAACTATACTTCATTATTTATTGAATTCTCTATATTCGTTGTCGTTACATATTTTTAGATTGTCAACAAGCACCAATTTACAGTATATCCCAAAGTGTCGAATTACATCAAAACTGCAACGAGCTTATGAAGGAAATGTATGAGTCCAGGAAAGTGATTTTGTTTCTGGACTATCGACCATCGACTTTTGGTAAGAAACATAGTGCCGCATTGTTTATCAATTTCTTGGTGGAGTTTGGGAACAAGCTTGGTAACTTTAAAGGCATGGGTTGGCTATCGAACTCGATGAGCCAATGGACCGATGGGGTAGGTCTAATTTTTCACATTAATTCATTATATTTATAAAATAAATTCACATTATATTAACTAATGTTATTCTTCAAGGCACCTCAAGTACCGAGTTTTCACAACCAATAATGGCCGCATCCAGTTCATCCCGTGCTATACAAGAGACCATGCCTCAGAAATCAAGGATGTAAAAGTCAAGGGTTGTGCTAAAGCCATTCTAGAAACCATACTCAATGCTGATGCTGTGATTTATATGGTTCCATACAAGAAAATGTAAGTGGCACTTTATAGTTTTAGTCAATTACACAAAATTATACTCCATTAACTAATTCATTTATGTGCTACTTTCTTTTGGGATGGGAGGTCGTCTCCATACCTCTCAAAGATGTAATTTTTAAGTCCTTTTGCTTACTAAATACAATTAAGTACATAGTATGGAAAGCCGAGGTCGTCCACAGAGAAAAGGGATATCCCTAAGGGTTCATGCATACAAGAGTGAATATAAGCCTACATATATATATATACATAGATATAAAACTAAGTGGGGGGGGGGTTGGTTGGTTTCCTAAGTTATGAAAGTAAAAACA
>JAULKK010301739.1:0-22620 GCA_032355705.1 Rubia peregrina
TTTTCCATTTTAAAACCTCCTAAGAAATTATTAATTATTGTGGAACAAATGGGAAATATCATAAGCACATGCTAGTCACGAGCTTAACTAATTCCCCCACCTCACACTTAAAATATAGCATTGTCCCAAATGCACATAAACGATCAAAACATAAGTGTGGAATAGGGGAAGTAGGAAAGTACTCACAACTAGGACCACAGAGGTCCAACTTCTCCCCGACGATAAGTTTCCCTCTCAGCTCTGTCATCCTGCCTGCAAGTGCGGCAAACTTCCGGGTCAACATAAGGGCCGATCTGAGGGGAACGCATCAAGGAGATGATGGTGTCAATATTATCCTCCAATCCACCGAGACTGTGGTTTTTTATTTCCCACTGTGTCCTAGACTACTGAAGGTGGTGATGGATCTGCTGATGGACCTGCTAGAAATGCTGGACAACATCCAGCTGAAACTGGCCAAATCTACAATCAAAATGAGCAAACCTGTCAAGCGCCATGGTGTTTTACTGATGGAGATCAGCCAGCTGCAGGCTCAGATCGAGCGCATCATACTATTTCTCATGGAGAGAGGACTCTTGCCTAGGTGGCGGCTGTTGCAGAAGACGATCCCCTGCCTGTAGTGCAGCCTAAAATTTCTTGCTGTAATCAGGGTCTGTCAGTTTGAAAAGCTCATGGACCGGTGTGTTCTCAATGATGGCCACCCTATCTGGTTGGGGCAGTCTTATGAACAAGACATGATTTTTCACTCCGTACATTCAAATATAGCCATCTCGAGCATCATGCAACATCTTGGATTCAAGTAGCTTGTCAATAGAAAGGTAGCAGTAATTCTAGCTAACCCACCCCTCCCAGGGTCATCTAAATAAATCACGGGAGATCCACCAAATTAACATGAGAGGAGACCAAGTGAGGTTAAAGATAGAGATTTATATTGTTTCTCCCGTTTCTACTACAATGCTACCAAAAGGGTAGATAATGGCAAGTACCATGGTCGTCCATAGAGATGTTAGGAATATAAGAGTCTATTACACAATGCTTCAATCAGGTCGTCAATCCAATCACGCGTAAGAAATAATCAGTTTTGTAAAACAGGCTTTGGGTTTTTTTAACTATCAACTTCTAGCATGCAAGTCAAAGAGAACAATATATATAAACTAACACTTGGGGAGTGTTTGCGTAACATGATTAATGTTGTTTCATTCCTTGATTCTATATAATACAAGAACTACAACCTATTCTAGTGTTTGTGACACGTGGTGTGGTCGATGGTCAACACTTTCCCATACCTTTCACGTACAATGCACATGTAATCTTCCATTGGTACCACCTTTGTAATTAGAGGAGAGCAATAATTGCCCTGCCTGCTGTGCAGATTTGAATATCCCCGTGCTATTACGCCCAGGCAGTACACTGCATATGCTTCTCCCTAGGCCTAGAAAGGAAAATGGAGTGAAACACCTCATCGATGACTCTAGGGTTGCAAAGCTAACCCTTGTTAGCTACTTTAAGTATCTCCCCGTAACACTTCAGACAAACTCCTACGTTTACTAGTGTATGATCGATCGCAACGTTGACTCAGCAACCCACATGCACACACCCACATGATTCCGGACTATCGTTACCCCAAGCATATCCAGGTTTCCTTTCCTGGGGGAGGGTATCAATAGTTTCATCGATGTGAAATTAGACTACGGTGTGTGCTAACTTAGTGTGACAATCATGAAATTAACAAGAACATGAAGAATAAGGCAACATAATAATCACAAAACACATAGAAATAGGTAGACCTAAGAAACCTCACAGAAGAACATTAATAAATGAATATAAATATAATCCCCAAGTTAATTAACTACTCCCTAAGTATTGAACCCAAGTATTTCATTGGATTTAACACTTTTTGGCAAAAGAAAAACAAAGAGAAGAAAGGAAGAGAACCTAGGGAGAAGGAATAATATTTTTTCTATGTAGCCTACTCTTGAAGTCTATAAATGAGCATAAAATTAAACCCTAGTAGACATAGGTCCGTATATATAGTAATAAGGAATTGGGATTTGAAAAAGGCCAAAAAAATAGCCTAGAAACCCTAGCAGCCGTAATTTCCATTGCCAATGAAAAATGGCACTGTCAGTGCACAACCGTGCTAGCAATGGGTGTGCGGCACGACGCAGCCTCGTGCAGTGGAGGCCGTACAGACTGACACGTGCCATGTGGCTTTATACTGGGCGGTGTGCACAGACCTCCACAGGCCGTGGGCTGGTTCTTAGTATGGAACTTATAATTTGCGCACCCCGTGTCGTTTGGCATGGCTCATCGGCTGGAAAGACCTTTTGCTTTGAAAAATGGTGTGAGCCATGCTATTTTTCACACCCCTGTGGGCCGGTCTTCACTTTTGGAACTTGAAACGGCACAGATCGTGTAAAACGGTATGATCTTTGCCCATACTTAGCTATTTGGGAGCTATTTTGGTGCAATGGTGTTGCAACCTGCACAGATGTGCATGACTTGTGTAAATTTTCACGGGCCGTACAAGCCACTTTGCATGGACCATTCATGGCTAGAGTTGCGCTCATGCCAGCCTGCTGGCTCGTCTGTTTGGCATCGTTTTCCATTCTTGAATTTCTTGAACTTCAAATATACCTTTTCTGTGCTCAAATCCATCTACCACCACTCTTTGGTGTCCGTGACTTTCAATCTACTACCATTGTTGCGAATGACCTTTGATATCTTCTACCATCCTTACGAATGACCTTCAATTTCTACCACCCTCGCAGATGGCCTTTTACAGAATAATGATCAAAAGTACTCACGAGAAACCTACTTGTAAGATCACAAAGGAGATTTAAGGTTCTTGTGAATACAAAGTGTCCATTAGTTTCAATTAAGTCTACAAAATTTGGGATTTAGACAAGAAACCAATAATGGTCATCTAAACCCTTTGTCGTGTAAACCTAATTAAAACTAGCAATAAACCCAAGAAAACATGATAATAAATGTTCCAAATGTATTGGTTAGCGCATGCATAAAGATGCGCATCAATCTCCCCACACTTAGACTTTTACTTGTCCTCGAGTAAAAAAAAAGAGAAAAGTTCCAAGAGGAACGTATCATGCAAAGATAAGTTGACCTATACATTCAACTTATTATTAAGCTACCCTAGTTCCCCCAAAGATTGTAAGAATCTCACAACTCTCAATCTCCCCCAAAGATGTTAAAGTAACCTATCCTCCAAAAATACAAAAAAGGGGAAAAAGGTAGAGTAGAATGATAAGTGCTAAACTAACTTACTATGCCGAAGAAGCGGCCGAAGACAATCCAAAAGATTTTGATGAAGAAACCACTGAATATGGCCGAAAGATATTCAACTTTCGTTTCCGATGTCTCTCAATTCTCTCATTTATCCTAGGAGCCCTTTTGGGTTTTCATGCTAGCATTCACACATGTTGAAGGTATTCCTACCCCCTTCCCACACTAAGTTCATGCATTGTCCGCAATGCATGCGAACATGGTGAAAAAGAAGGGTTGAAAATATCGAAGAATCATCTCTATTTATTGTTTTGAAATTCATGAAAAGAGTTCAAGCAAAAATAAGAAAACCTAGAGTAGCACTGTTCTACAGGAGAATTTGATGACTATCATTCCCAAAAATTTCCACCAAATATCAAACACAATCTAATCATCACAAAATTATCAAAATCTACCAACATAAAATGAAAGTAACGTTTATTTATTGTGTTCTCACAAACTATTTGTAATAGGAGAGTTCATTCTTGGATTTTCTCACCAAGGAGGGGATTTCCATCCTTGTCTACTCCCAAATTCCTCCATTCTAAATAAGTTTTTAACCTCTGCCTATTGACTAACCACTTGATGTCATTCTCCTCATCTTTTACCTCTATTTCTCCTTGATCATATATCTTGGTCACCACATATGGACCTCCCCACCTTGATCACAATTTACCCGGAAAAATACGTAGTCGGGACTGGAAGATAAGGACTTTTTGTCACACAAAAAAGTTCTTCACTATTTTCTTATCATGCTGTGCTTTTGACCTTTCCTTGTAAATTTTTGCAGTGTCATAGGAATATGGCCTAAAATCTTCAAGTTATTGGATTTGCAACTTCCTATGTTTCTCGACTTCACTCAAGGTCATATTCAAGCGTTTAACGACCCAATGTGTTTTGAACTCATGTTCGACTGGGAGGTGGCATCTCTTGCCAAAGAGAATCCAAAAAGGTGACATGCCTATGGGTGTGTATTATGCAGTCCGATAGGCCAAAAGTGCACCATCCAATCTAGCACTCCAATTCTTTCTAGACTGGTTTACCGTGTTTTCAAGGATAGTCTTGATATCCAAATTGGATATTTTTGCTTGGCCATTTATTTGTGGGTGATAGGTGGTGGATGTCCTATGGGTCACTCCATATTTTTAAGCAAAACTCCCATGATTTTAATACAAAAGTGAGTACCTCTATTACTAATTATGGTTCGGGGTATACCAAACCGTGAGAAGATGTTGGATTTAGGAAAATCATCACGGTTGCCATGTCATTTTTCTTTGTCACTTCAGCCTCGACCTATTTGTAAATATAATCTACCACCACTAGAAAATAAAATTTTCCATTGGATGCGGGGAAAGAGCCCATGAAATTCATTCCCCACACATAAAAAAATCTCAACCGGCATTGAGAGAACTTGGGCTATCTCATTTTTGAATGAGATATTACCCATCTTTTGTCACCTATCACAAGATAGAATGAATTCTTAGGTATGTTTTAACATGTTAGGCCAATAAAAGACACATTCCGCTAATCTCTTAGCGGTTCTTTTACACCAAAATGTCCACCTACATTGGAAGAATGGCAAAGTCTAAGGATTAGCTCCACCTCATCTTCGGAAACACACCTCATAATCTCTTGATCGGAGAAATGTTTCCAAAGGTAAGGGTCATCCCAAAACTATTCCTTTTCCTCATTCACTAGCCTTCCTTTCTGGCTTGATCAAAGAAGGGGGGAAACTCCCCCGTGGAAAGGTAATTTTCTATGGCAGCGTACTAAGGATGGCTAGTTGTCACAGTGAATAATTGTTTATCGGGAAATTCATCCCGAATGTGTTCCAACTTGGCCTTTTCCTTAGTAGGATCTAGGCTCTCAAGGGCTGTCAGTCTACTCAAATGGTCGGCCACTACATTATCACTTCCATTTTTTGTCTCTTACCTCAAGGTTAAACTCACCCAAAAGAAGTATCCACTTAATAAGCCTTGGTTTTGCTTATTTCTTAGTCATCAAATAGCGGAGAGTTGCATGATCGGTGTATACAATGATCTTGGTGCCTAAAAGGTACTATCTAAATTTCTCAAGTGGAAATACTACGACTATTAACTCTTTATCTGTGGTGGAGTAATTACGTTTTGCATCATTAAAAGTCACTGACGCATAGTAAATGACATGTGTTACTATTCCTACCCTCTGGCCTAACACTGTTCCTATGGCATAATCACTTGCATCGTACATTGTTTCAAAAGGAACGGGCCAGTTTGGGGGTTGAATAATAGGAGCAGTAACAATCATTTCCTTCAAAGTGTCAAAGGATTTTCTACCCTCCCCATAAAAAATTAATTCAAAATCCTTTTGCAAAAAATTTCATAAGGGAGAAGAAATATTAGTGAAATCCTTAATGAAATGCCAGTAAAATCCTGCTTGACCAAAGAATAACCAAATGTCTCTCACACTTGTGGGTGTAGGGAAGGGATTTGATTGTGTCTACTTTAGGATTATCTACTTCTAGACTTTGAGCCGACACCATATGACCTAGAACAATGCCCTTTTTCTACCAGAAAGTGAAATTTCTCGGAGTTTAGAACAAGGTTGGTGTCAATGCACCTTTCTAGCATAAGTGCTAGGTGATATAAGCAGGATTCGAAGGACTCTCCATGAATGGCGAAATCATCCATGAAGACTTCAATGAAGCGCTCCATAAAATCTGAGAATATGCTAACCATGCATCTCTGAAAGATACCTGGGGTATTGCAAAGACCGAGAAGCATGCGCCTATAACAAAAGTGCCAAAATGACATGTAAAGGTTGTTTTCTTTTGGTCCTCTGGATTGATGGCTATTTGGAAATATCCCAAATAGCCGCAGAGAAAGAAATAGTGGGAATAAACTGCTAATCTATCAAGCATTTGGTCGATGAAAGGTAAGAGAAAATGGACTTTGCGAGTTACCGCATTTAAGCGGCGATAATCAATACAACTCGCCACCCCTTTTGACTACAACAGGGGACCAAATCCCCATTCCTGTTCTCTACCATAGTAAACCCACTCTTTTTTGGCACTACTTGAGTGGGACTTACCAATTTACTATCGGAGATAGGATATATCACCCATGCCTTAAGTAGCTTAAAGACCTCTTCTTTAACTACTTCCATCATTGGCGGATTCAACCATCTTTGAGGTTGGCTTACGGGTTTTGCATCCTCCTCCAATGATATACGGTGCATACAAGTTGAGGTACTTATACCGTTGATATCAGCTTAAGTTCAACCTATGGCTCCTTTGAATTTCCTAAGCTCCTTAATCAACCTATCCTCTTGGTCACTAGTGAGCCCACTAGAAATAATCACCGTTAATGTCTCACCCTCGCCTAAGAAAGCATACTTAAAGTCTTTGGGTAAAGGCTTAAGCTCGACTATGGGTGGTTCCTTTATTGAAGGCTTGGTTTCAGGCATCACTAAGTCATCTAGGTTCTTGGGTAAGGTCTCTATGTGAATGTCAATATGGGGATCAACCTTCCCCACATTCTCCACTAAACTGGCATTTCTAGGATCAAAGTGAACATCATTCAAAGGATTATTATCGAAATCCACATTCATAGCAACATCAAAAGCCTCTTGCACAATATCATCAAGATCATCAATTAACACAGGAGTGGACTCATCAACAATGCAATTCACACTCTCATACATGTTGAACTCCACAATACATTTACCCAACTCTAAGGTCAACTTCCCAGTATGCACATCAACTTTAGCCTTAGAAATTTTCAAGAAGGGTCTCCCTAAAAATATAGTAGTGGTCTCATTCTAAATTTCCATATTTAAGACATAGAAATAAGCCAGGAACGTTATTCCATTAAAATGAACCGTCACATCCTCCGCGATACCTCTTGGGTATATGGTGGAGCGATTGGTCAAATGGACTACCACCCAGGTGGCATGCATTCTTGGAAAATTCAATGTTCTATACAGAGAGTAAGGTATAACATTAATGGATGCCCTTAAATCCACCATAGCATCATTAATCAAAGTCTCTTGAACTGTGCAAGGAAAAACAAACATGTCTGGATCTTTAAACTTAGGAGGAAGGTCAATTTTCCTAAGGGCAGGGAGGTAATTTTTAGATTCATCTACCATTTTATGCCTAACACCATGTTTTGAATTACATAATTTGTTCATCAATTTTTCACATTCAGGCATAAAATTGATAGTGTCAAAGAGAGAAGTAATAACCTCACAATGGTTTAGAATCCTAACTGACTCCTTGCAATGATCCTTGTCTTAATTATTTCCCATCCCATAAAAAATAGGAGGTGGTGGAGCTTCCTCATCAAATAGTTTTCATCTCCCCACCAATTGACACACTTTCCCTATTAACTCGCTCACTTGCCCCTCAACTTTCTCAACACTCTAGGAGGGTTTATTTCCAAAATCTCTTATGTAGCCAAATACTTGGTTTTGGAATGAGTCACTAGCTTTATCAAGATTGGTTAAAGCTCCAAGTATTTATTTACAAGCATACTTGAGAGTGTATCCCATCATCGAACTCGGTGAGTTAAGGCATGATCACCATTCTTGTTCGTTGGTCTTGAAATATAGCAAGTTCTATTTATCTTCCATACTCGCTCAATGAAGAATAGGTATCTGTAGGGTGATCGTAATGACACAACCTACAAAGTCTCATATGTTGAATACGCTCTCCCCACATCTATTTTTTTCAATAAAGATAAGGAAAACACAAAGTTTAGAATCGTAGTGCAAGGGTTCTCGGTTTCCACCAAGAATTAAAGAAATCACCTTTCCAGATAACAAAAGAACAACACTAATTACTCAAAGAACAAGCTATGCAAGTTAACTACTGGATCGTTAAACTAACATCCCCAGCAGTGGCGCCAAAATCTGGCACGCCCCCTCCCAGGGTCATCTAAACAAATCATGGAGATCCACCAAATTAACCCGAGAGGAGAATGTGATCAAAGATAGATATTTTTATTGTTTCTCCCGTTCCTACTGCTATACTACCAAAATTGGTAGATAGTGGAACGTACCGGGGTAGTCCATAGAGATGTTAGAAGTCTAATGATTAACTACACACAACCGTGATTGAGTTGTCAATCCGATCACGTGTCAGGAATAATCAATGTTGGTAAAACATGCATTTGGAGGGGTGGGTTACTAACAACCACTAGCATGTAATTCAACAGAGAATAAACTATATAAACTAACACTTTGGGAATATTTGCGTAACCTGATTAATGATATTTTGATCCTCGATTCTATCACATATAAGAATTATAAACCAATTCTAGTATTTGTGACACGTGGTGTGGTTGATGGTCAACACTTCCCCACACGTGTCACGTAGGTTGAGCATGTAATATTCCATCGGCACAGCTTCCGTAATTCGGGGAGTGCAATAACGGCCCTGCATGCTGTGTAGATTTAAATTCCCCCTGAGCTATTACGTCCCGGGCACTACACCACAGATGCTCCCTAGGTTAAAAAGGCAAAGGGGTGAAGCACCTCATCGTGTGCTCTAGGGTTGCAAAGCTAACCCTAGTTTCCTACTTTAACTATCTCTAACCGTAAACTTTTGGACTAAATCACCAGATTACTAGTGTATGGTCGATTGTAACGTTGACTAGACAACCCATGTGCACACACCCACACGGTTTTGGACTATCGTTACCCCAAGCACATCTAGATTTCCTTACCCAGGGGATATGAATAATTGCACCAACATGAAAGTAAACTACGGTGTGTGCTAACTTAGTGTGACAGTCATGCAATTAACAAGAACGTGAAGAACAAGCCAACATAATAATCACAAAAAACATAGAAATATCTAGATCTAAGAAATCTCACAAAATGAACATGAATACAAATATAATCTCCAAGTTAATAAACTACTCCCTAAGCATTGAACCCAAGTATTTCATTGGATTCAACACTTTTGGGAAAAATAAAAATAAAGAGAAGAAAGGAAAAGAACCTAGAGAGAAGAAAGAAGATTTTCTCTCTCTAGCCTACTCTTGAAGTGTGAAAATGAGCATAAACTTAAACTCTAGTAGACATAGATCCATATATATAGTAGATAAAAGTCATTTTTAACCCTATGTTTTAGACGAAAGTGCATAAATGACCTTGTAAAATCTGAAAGTGCAAAATTAACCCAAGAAATTGTTAACTGAAATGGCAAAGGCAAAAAAGGTCAAAAATTGTTGAAATGTCCGTATTACCCTTCTATTAAGACTTATTAAAAACAAACAATGTAAAAGACATTAATGCCCTTGGTTTTTAACAAAAAACAAAAATTCTGGGTCTCTTTCTTTTCTCTCCCGTGTTGGCCATTCCCATTTCTTTCTTTTCTCTCCCTCGTCGAAGAATTTGCTCACTGGCCAACTAACCGGAGCTCGCTAGCCGGCAGTACCCAGACCAAATTTGTCGCTAATAACACAGCTCTTGTGTCACCGTCGTTATCATCGGTGTTGGGATCGATCTTTTCTCCAACAGCGGTGGCAGAATGAAGGGTTTCTGGGCTAGGGGCTAGTTGAGCAGTGGCGGCCGAATGAGGAGCTAGGGTTTGAACAGAGTTCCGGGCGACGGAGGAGGAGCTAGGGATGTGAATGGTTTTTTGGAATCCCGATTTAAGCTGTGTGTTGTTGTGGTGGATAGGCAGTGGTGCTCGGCGTAGGCTCGACAGTTGATAGGCGGCAACGACTTTACGACATTCGAAGTTGGGGTTTTCTGAGGAGCTGGGGTTTTCGGAGGACGGTAGGGGATGGTTTGTAGTGACTGGTAATTAGATCTGGAAATTTGCTGTCGAGTGACGGTATGGTTGTTTATGTTGGTTTGTAGTGACGGCCTACAGTGGTCGACAGTGCTAATGTTGAAGAAGAGTTGAAGAAGAAGAATGCACTTTCAGCAGCGGCAGCACGACAACGGTACTATTGTTGAAGATAGAGCTGAAAAATAAGAATGCACTTTCAGCAGCGGAAGCTCCACGGCGGTGACGACACGACGGTGGAGGCACTGCGGCGGAGTCACGACAGCATGGCGACAGAGACATTGGCAGGTGGTGGCCATGGTGTGTTTGGAAAAGATGGAAGAAAATAAAAAGGAAGTAGTTGTAGGGGGATAGAATTGTCATTACTATTGTAGTTTTAAGCCGGGGGGTATTTCTATATTTTCCGTATTAGTCAATGCCAGATTTACATCGGTCAACACCGGAATCGGCCACAGAGTTAAAATTAAACATTTTGATAATCTTATAGGGTTACTTCTGCACTTTCATATTTTAAAAGGTCATTCCTGCACTTTCTCCATATTATGGGGTTATTTTTACACTTTTTCCTATATAGTAATAGGGAATTGGACCTTGAAAAACATGCAAAAATAGCCTAGAAACCCTAGTAGTCGCAATTTGCGGGACTAGTGGAAAGCAGCAAGTTTCGTGCATAGCCGTGCTGGCGCAGGGCATGCGGCACAACACAGGTAGCACAGACCGCCATGGTTTGTGTGGCTTCATGCCGAGCGGGGCGCACAGAGCTGCACGGGTCGTAAGCCTGTTTTTGGTTTGCAACTTCTGTTTTGCGCTCCCCGTGTCGATAGGCGCTGCTCGTCGGGTGGAAGGACTTTTTGCTCTGAAAAATGGCATAGGCCATGCTATTTGTCACACCCCATGGGCTCGTCTTCACTTTTGAAACTTGAAGCGGCGCAGACCATGTAAAATGGAACAGTTCGTGCCCATATTTAGCCGTTTTGGAGTAATTTTGGAGCACTGGTGTCGTGGTTTCACGGATGTGCACGGCGTGTGTAAGGGCATATGTACGGCCCGTGTAAATTTCCACGGACCGTGCATGGCTGGAGTTGGCCTCGTACAATGCTCGTACCAGTCGGCTTGTTCGTCTGTTTGGCACCATTTTTCGTTCTTAACCTTCTTGAGATTCAAATCCGCCTTTTTCGGGCTCAATTCCATCTACTACCACGGTTTGGAGTCTGTGGCCTTCAATCTACTACCATCCTAGCGAATGTCCTTCGATGTCTTCTACCACCTACCACCCTCGCGGATGACGATTTACAAAATGATAATTATAAGTACTCACGAGCAACCAACTTGTAAGATCACAAAGGAGAATCTAGATGCTCGTGAATACTAAGTGTCCGTTAGATTCAATTAAGTCTACAAAACTCGGGATCTAGACAAGAAAATCAATAATAGTCGTCCACACCATTTATCGTGTAAATCTAACTAAAACTAGCAATCAACACAAAAAAACATGTTAATAAATGTACTGAATGCATTGGTTAACGCATGGTGGACATCAATCTATATATTCACGCATTTGTGGATTCTAAAGTGGATAACACTTAACTAGCGATCATATTCATTTATCAAAAAACTTGTAATCCAACTCAATTTTTTTAAGGGCTAGGATAGGCTTTCTCGTCTTGTATAAAATGGGAGGGGGCGTGGAATCCACACGAATGCCACCAATTCTACTCAGGTTTTTATAAATGATGTTGTCGCCCTACTTTGATCAATAACTTCATACTTTTCTCCAGAATTGATTGAGATGTAATTAGGCCATGTACATTTTTCCGGTCAAAAACAACTAAATACGCTTCAGAGTTATAACGTCGAGACATTTTAAACAAAATAATATTGCGGATGGTAAATTCTATGGTACGTTGAAATGTGGTATTACAAATAAAAATATAATATTAAAGTGTATAATTGTCAATTAAATGTAGATTATTCAATTAAAAGGTCAAAATTGTAATAACAAATTATGGAAATTTTAAAACTTAAAATAAATAAATAAAAATTGAAACATTCTAATTCAACCTTTTAGTAGTTTTATACCAAATTAGAGAATATGCTTAAAGTGTATTTGCTCTTTTTCAAGTGTTGGAATCAATAAGCACACATTTCCCAAGATACAACAACCTCAAAACAAGCACCGTACACCAACGGTCTAGATTCAAGCGAACTAGAGGGGGATTTTGAATTAATATGTAGTAAGATTACTTTTTGTGTGTGTGTTTTTGTAATTAGAGAATAAGGCTTGTTTATGTATTTTCTCAATTGTGCAACTCACCAACTAAACATAATTGTGAGAAACCAATTGATAATTTTATAATTAACTTGTAAGCCATTAATTTTCTCTCATGAATTGCACTTTGTGTAACAACCAAACCATTCATCTTTTACATGAATATATGTAACTTGCAAACCATTATTTTCCATACATTATATGGATATAATTTATTTATTTTTAAAGAAATTCACCTGTGATGGTGGGGTGGTTTGACAGATCTCTACCTGTTTATTAATAAATAAAATCAAAAGTACAAAAAGAGGAGGACTCAATGGCCTTACCCCACGAAGATGGCAGTTTTACGTTCTGATACATAGGACCTATCCAAGCTAATGAATCGTAAAATCTGCATATTAAGAAAAAGCGACAAAACGTGAAAAAATAAAATACATCAACGTGTTTACAATCTAGAGATAAAACCTATCTAAACCTTGTATAAGGAAAGCTGATCTCATTGAGCTTGATTTGTTCTTGTATATCATTTGGTAAACCTGCAAAAGAGAAGATGTTGTTTACTTGGTTGAAGGTTTCAAGTCTTGCCAAGGAATCAGCTACTTTATTTGCTTCGCGAAAGACATGTAAGATTGTGCATCTGATTTTCTCCTTCAGTTTCCAGATTCTTCACATGACTTCACAGCAACACCATGGGACCTTCATTTCTCTTCTCAGAATTTTGACAAGAATAACTGAATCCGACTCTATGTACACTGTGTTGATCCCTTGAGTCTCTGCCACATATAGTCCGTTAAGCACTGCCTGTGACTCAGCTTCTAAAATGGAGCAGTTTTGGAGGGATTTAGATGTTGAGCTGATATGCTTTCCGTTTTGATCCCTCAGAATCAATCCGATGCCCGAGGTGCCATTTTTCAAGACTGAACCATCTTCGTTTAGCTTAATGGTGTATGATGGAGACAAGGATACAATCACTGGCCTTTGTTTAGTTCTAACTATCCTGCACACATTCAAACCAGGATAGGTAGAAGAGAGATCCCAAACATCAGATATTTTACGAGCTATTAACATGTCATTTAATAGGTTCATACTGTGCAATGTAATTGTTCTTAGCTCAGGATTGAAAGACTGAACTTTTTCTTTTTGAGGTCTTAACATATAATAAGCAGATTTCAATGTGAATGCTAGTTCAGAATCTGGAGACCAATATTAGGATAAAGGGCCTATTTTTGTCCAATTTGCATGCCAAAAAGAAAAATATCCATTTCCAATTTGTACAAATGAGGTATTGATATATTGCTACTTCTTGAACCGCCATGATTCTTTTCTAAGATTTTGAAGTTTTTCTATTATATGGGGTGAACCACATAAATTGAGACTATAGAGATTTTCCTTGTCGAAGTTTCCACCATAATTTAAAGAGAAGTTTTTTTTCTCATTATGTTAAGAATTTTTAAGTGAAGTCCATTTTCATCTTTAGGAAGAGAGATAGTTTATTGTAACTTCTCCATATTTTCCTTTTATTGTTTACAGGATCCTGGTTATAATAGAGAAATTTGGCAAACATTTTGTGTAGTTTATGAATAGTGCTTTGAGTAGGTTTTAGCATCGTAAGAATGCGTAAGGGAATTGTGGATAATGCATGTTTTATTAATGTTAGTCTTCCAATTTGTGTTAGATTTTTATTTTGCCAAGAGTTGATTTTAAAATTAATAGGGTCCAGTAGACCCTGGTAGTGCGTGTTCTTATTTCTTCCTGAAAATTTGTACATCCAAAATATTTGAAAGGTAATGATCCTGAGATCATTTTTGTTTCTGTTTTCAGTACGAAGTCAATTCTCGGCTTAGCATTTTTTGATATATAATATGAAGATTTTCAAAGTTTATTTTTTGCCTCGAAGTTTTTCACATATTTTTAGAAAGCCCATTAACTTTTTGATTCCTGATTTAGAATATTTCAAGAAAATTGCGGTATAATCTGGAAAAGAGAGATGACTAATTGGTTCCATTGATCCTGGAAGTTTATAGTAGCCAATATTGGCATATAGGAATAAAATATTAATATTTCTACAGAAAGCCTCTACCATTAAGATAAAAAAAGTATAGGATGCTTTAAATTTCTGGAAGCTTGGAAAAAATCAAATATTTCTCCACGGATTAGGATTGAGAAAAATGGAGCTTTCAGGTTGCCAAAATTAAATGATTGAGATGATCTGAGAAGCCTAATTTTGTTAAGAGTTTAGATAAAAATTCCCAGATAAAAATTCCCAGGAAACCTTGTCAAATGCTTTCATCATGTCTAATTCAATAATCATATTGATTTCTGGTTGTTTTTAATGAATATAATTAGTCATTTCTTACATGAGTAATACATTGTCAGATAGTTCCCTTTAAGCTGCAAAGGCTGTTTGTTCTGGGGAAATCAGACTGTGTAGAATGGATTTTAATCTGTGTGCAATTAGCTTTGTGAATAGTTTGTTTATGAAATTACATAAGGTAATTGGTCTGAAATCCTTATGTGAGGCATAAACCTCTTTTTTTTTGGAATCAATGTGACTAGAGTAGAAGAAATGACATTAAGAACAACAAATAATCTTAGAAAATCATTTACTGCTTCCAATAAGTCTTCTTTCATTACTGACCAACTATGTTTGAAGAACGTTCTTGAGAATCCATCTGGACCAGGAGCAGAATTATTGTCTATGTCTTTTCGTATTATAGAAATTTCTTTTAGATTTGTGTCTTTTATTAATTCCTGATTGATGTTATGTGTTATGAGAGTGGGATTTTCTCCAGTAAAACTGTAGTATTGATTCCTGAGTAATCTTGGTTATCTTCATAAAGAAGTTCAAAATAAACTTAACTGTTTCAGCAACTATTAAGTTTTGTTCATGTAACCAATCACCATTAGTCTTTTTAATTAATGACTGAGCTTGTTTTTTGTGTTTATCTTTTACTCGAAGATGGAAAATTTTGGTATTAGCATCACCCTCTTGAAGCCATTTTACCCTTAACTTTTGTTTCAAGAATATTTTTTGGTTTTTCAAGGCTAAAGTTAGCTCAACTTTAGCTTTATTGTAATTTATTACTGTTCCCGAATTTCCTTTTTGTTGAAGATTTTCTTCCACGGTTAAGAATATCTCTTTTGCTAATTTTACTTTGTCAAAGATATTTTAGAAACATTTTTGTTCCATAGTTTTAGTGCAATTTTGGTATGGTTATAGTTTAAAGGAAAGTTCTTTCATGCATGAGAGGTTATTCTTTAGAATTCATGATTTTTCTATTAGATTTAAAAAATCAGGATGAGAAATCTGGCAGTTTTGAAACCTGAAAGGTTTTGGTTTTGTTATGATTTGATTGTTTGATAGGTTTAAAATTACTGGGGAATGATCAGATTGTTCTCAAGCCAGTGTTTATGTGCAGGAAATATGAAATAAAGTATCCCATAGATGATTAGTTAAAGCATATTTAATGTTTCCCTAACTCTACCCTTTAGCCTCATACCAGTCTAAGTAAATAAATTCCCCGAAGTATGAACTGTAAATAGGTTGGCTTCAACTATAAAGTTTTGGAAATTTTTAATTCCTCTTTGATTAGGAACTGAAGGACCAATGTTACTTTTGTTTGCTTAATTGTGTATTTACCATAAATTAATCCTATGAAACATCCCTGGTTAAGATAAGAATGATTGATATCAGTTAAAATGAATTGATCTTCACTTTTGATTATTTTGAAATTAATAGAATCATTCAGAAGATCCAAATTTTATTGAGAGCACTGTTGTAAAAAGGTTTGTATCGAATCTCTTTAGAAATTTCCTGTATAGATTCATTTTGCAACATTGGTTTTATTATTGCCATGAAAGTTGGTTTAAATCTCTTTTCAATGTCCTTAATTCTGATTTGTGTGGAATTATTCCCAATTCCCCTAGCATTCCAAGATAATATATTGAGATTAGTCATTAAAATAATTTATTAGAGTTCAACATGGATCTAGTAGAGATAGTCTTAAGAGTTGAAGTGTAATCGTTCTTATTATATTGTCTTGGTTTAGTGTTAGTCTTAGATTGATCCTGAGAGAAACTTAATGAATTTGATTCTTTGACATAGTCAGAGGTGAGATGATCTTGTGTCTTAGATTATTTTGAATGTAATTGATGAGATTCTTTTAAATTTTCTTTAATTTCAGAGAAGTTTGAGGATTTCAAAGTTTCTGAGTCATTATTAAAGTTGTTTATTTGTTTATTAATCAACCATTCAAGTCTTTTATTTTTTTATTTACCTGAGGTTAATAGAGGAGAACACCCTACATTAATCTCAATAAAATCATTATGATTTTTTCCTTATAGACCAGAGCCTCAACAATAGGTTTATTAGATATTAGGATTTTTTTAGAGATTTCATTTTTTTCATTTTTAGCATTTTCTTAAGTGTCAATAGTGGGAAGAGTAGGAACACTTGTATCAGAGTTAACATTATCATTTTGATCACACACAGAGAGATGTATAAAAGGTGTGAGTGTAACATTAAAGATAGAAAGAGGTACCTGTGATCCCTGAACAGGAATAATTTCTTGAGAACTTGAGGAAATATTCTGCTCCATTGCACCATTTTGAGATTCCAAATTTTCGCTTCAAACATCTTGTTTGCTAACCCGAGGGTTGTCAACCTGAATTGGAGTGTCCTCATGAACCTACTGGAGAAGTTCTAGCTTTGTTTTTTAGGATAGGTGTATATATATATATATATATAATCTTTAGCCAAAACACCAGATGAAGAGGTACTAACCACGTTACCTTTTCTCAATCCCTATTCATCTTTGTGGTTGAACTTCTTACCTGTTGTACGATTATCTTTTGTTCTCCCTGCTGTGAATTTGGTGCTATTTTTTTCATATATGCATAAAGAAACTAAGTGCCCTGTTTTGAGGCATGTAGTACAATACTGAGGGAGGCCTTCATATTCTATGTATTTCTAGAATCCTATATCTCTGAAACTTAACCATATTTTTTCCATCAGAGGTTTAGTAACATCTATTTCCTTACAAACTCTCAGAACATGAGACCTAGTCCTATTAAGAGTAGCTTAATCTACTCTAACCAGTGTTCCTATCAGGTAGCCTATAGACATCCTAACAGAGTAATCAAAAAATTGTTGGAGAAAACCATATAAAGTAATCCACACCAGAGAAACTGTAGAATTAGCATTAGGATTAAAATTTGGAACCCATTTTGTCATTATAATTGAGTAAGGGCCAAACTTTCAAATTTTATGTAACCAACAATTATAATAATCACCAAGTAGTGAAAAATGAATAAAATCCCGCTTGTTATAAAAAATATTGATTTCCTAGTGACTTTTGAAATCTACTGTTTGGAAATCCTTCTGAAGCTTCTCCATTTGGAGACGGTTGCGCGAGAACTTCCTGACTAGCGTCCACTTTAATGGCTCTTCTAGTTTTTTACATTCCTCATCACTGAAGTGTAGTCCTGGCTTCCCTAAATGATCAATCAATGTTTTGGAATGAAGGGTTCTCTATGGGAGGGGTTTTTCGTCAGATTGGTTAGGGCTTTTAGAAGTTTGCTATTTAGCGCTTGGACATAGGATAGAGAAGGGGTGGAACCAAATTTGGGCTCCACCGTAATGGCATCGATGTCTGGTGAGCTGTGGAGAATAGCAGAAAGTAGGGTTTAGAAACATTTCCTATCGCCTCAGAGAGAAAGTTTCTGATCAATGAGTTAGATATAAGTACACTACATGTAGCTACCAAATAATTCATCTTCCACATTATGGACACGAATATTTATAATTTGCAAGACATTATTCTTCCACACATTATATTGATTTGAATATGAAACATATGTAAGCCTTAAGAAACTCAATTTCCATTATTATCCATACATTATATGGATATGAGTTATAAATATTAAGCTACATAGTTTTGTGAAATCATGCTATCGCATTTATCCAAAATACTAGATAATACGCGTGTGATGCATGAATTATGTACAAAAAATAAAAATAAAATATAATTATAACTCTAATGAGTAATTAATTTTTCTTATATCGATATGAGACTTTCACATGATGCAGTATTTAAAATAAAATAATATATTTTATAATTTTTATTTTTAAAAATTGACTCGATCTTTGTCGATGCATAGTAATTAATTATTTTATATTTAAACAAAAATAATATGTATGTATTTTATGTAGAAAAAATTGACCTGCACCCGCGGGGTTGTTTGATTAAATTTGTGGGTGCGATGGGTCGAAGATAAGGTTTAAACCCGTGGGTGCGGTGGGTCGAGATAAGATTTATGTTTTTCTCCTATACTCACTCGTAACTACAATAACGTAGCTAGTGGTAAGTTTGGGTGTCATTCACAGAGATACAAGTGTCTAAGGGTTAGCCACACACAACTCACTGTTAGGCTTCACTTAAATCGTGTGTCAAAATAACTAATACCAAGAAAGAGGGGGGTTTTGTGTGAACTAAAAACTAATAGCATGAAAGTAAAGAGAGATAAAATATGGATTAACTAATATAGGGGGTTAATTGTATCACATGATTGGCGTAAAAACTTGATCCTAGACTCTAATTTACATAAGCAGCTATTCACCTATTTTCATATTATATCACATAGTTTGGAGATGTTATTTTCCTGGGAACTCCCATTGTCTATCATATCTGCCCACTCTTTAACATCTAACCTCCTTCGTAACTTGCTGATGAAGTGCTCCTCCACCGACCGCCACCGTAGATCAATATCAGGGCTAACCATAACCCTCGCTTAAAGGAACTATGTCTTGCGTCGGTCGTAACAGTTAGATGTGTGAGTGAACCCAATCATATTACCGGACCTCCGCTATGAGCACCCATCCTAGACCTAAAATAGAAGAGTCCATCAGTACCTTGTGATAACTCTAGAGGTATCTCCACCCTATTTGCTACAAACTAAAAATGCTCAATTATTGGGGTCAGCCAGGGTTCCCCCCTTTAGGATTTTATTAACATAAACATGATAGTTCCCATGCTCCTAACATGAAATTCTTCACAAGAATAGCCAATTTAAATTGTTTTCTATTACCATCTCGGCACTCTAAAGGGGGATCTAACGCAGACATCCTATCTGTACTCACAAGACTACCATAGTGCTAGGAATCCAACAATCCCAAAATTAGCATTTAAAACCTAGAACGATATAATACAAGAAATAAATCAAGTGTGCATTTTAACATATTTCATAACATAAAGCACAATAAGAAAGTGAACGACAAATGAAGCATGATATTTATAACATATGAAATAGGATGAATCTAATAATTCTCACAAATCATTGTCAATCATGCTTACAAATAACTACTCCAAGAAATAAAACTAATCTACTAACATCAGATTCATGACAATCATAGAAATAAATGTGATTAATCTAAAGGGTAAATGAAGATAGAAGAGAGGATTATCATAGCCTCCCTTCCTACCTAACACATCAAAATAAAAATAACTAACTACTTTATTTAAACCCTGGGAGGTTGAAGGCACTATATATAGTGTAGGATAAATGGGTCTAAAAAACCCCCAAGTTGAAAATCCTACTGCCAAGCTGGTACATGGGCAGTGAAAATTTGCATGGCAAGGCCTACATGTCCAATAGAGTATTGCACGGGATGTCGTCTGGGAAGTAAAATTCAGGAACTGAGCAGATGGGCCATGCAGTTTTGTACGACCTATGTTCTTAGTCTTCAATCTTACCTTCTGAAATGCACATCCCGTCGGCCGGGTCTTGTATTTTCTCCAGATCTTCGTGCACAGGGAGTGCAGATTGTCACAGACCGTCTTGGGACCCTCTTATTATGGCACGGACGATGGCATGGGCTGAGCCATTTTACATAGCCCGTGCCATTTGTTAGACACTTCCAAACGTGGCTTCTTTTCTTCAACCCTTCTATCTTCTACCACATTTTTTACTCGTGATCTTTAGTCTTCTACAAAATTTTCAATTGGCCTTCATTGACCTACTATGAAGTTCTTACAAGCAATCTACAAATAAGCTCACCAAAAATATATCTAGACACTCATAAGGAAAAAAACCCCAGTAGGCTCACAATATGCTACAAAATGAAAGATTTAGATAAGAAAATTAAAAATATTCATCTAAAACCCTTATGATTTTGACGATTAGCCGAATGAATGTATTTTCTCAATAATTTAACATCTCTTTTGTTATTTTTTAGTTGTTAGGTTACTATATTAAGGTAGGTTTATATCATAAGGGGTTTAGATTACCTTTTTCATTTTCATATCTCATGTCCTTACCAGCATCTAGATTTTATTTTGCAAGTCATTTGTAGATCGCTAGCAAGAACTTTGGAGTATCTTAGTGAATGTCATTCTCAAGGATCGTAGAAGAGTGAAGGGCACAAGGCAAAACATAGTAGAAGATAAAGGCACTACAGAAAACTGATATGTCCGGAAGAGTCAAAGAAATAACCCAAGCCATACACACTAGCACAGTCTGTGCCATAGCTTGTGGCTAGGAACAAAGGCCAAAAGAAGATCCGTGCAAACCAGCATGAACCGTGCTTAAAGAATGCAAGAATTTGATGGTCTGGAAGACAGGACGTGCAACCTGGAATATCCATACAATCAAAAGCTGTTTTGAAGCCCTCCACCCAACGGTCCGTGCAATTCAGTATTATCATGCACTCAGAAGATGAATGGAACTAGCTCCAGACGATGGGCCATGCAATTCAACATGGAACATGAGCTCATAAACCATGAACCAGCCTCCAGCTGATGCCTCATGCACTATTGCACAGCTTGTGCTGGCTGGGACGTGTGATGTTTCATAACCAGTGCTAGCATGGCTGCCTAGGGTTTCTACCTTTTAAGCCTTTCAAGGTCAAATCTACCTACTATATAAGCAACCTTTAGTCTCCTAGGGTTTAAGCATTAGTAAGTTATTGTTATTTCTATTCTAGTTGTAGGAAGAAAGGGAGATTATCTTCTCTCTTCATTTATTTTCCTAGATCTATGGAATTAAATCCAATGATTGTCATGGATTTAATGTCTCTAGAGTATTTTATATATTGGGGGCTATATTTTTTTCCACTACTTGAGTTTTCAATTCTTATATAATTTATGCCATGATATGTGTTACGAAGTATCTATGATTTCATTCCTAGTAAAATACCGTGCTAGGCTAAAATGCTATTTTGGGAGTGTTAGATTATTTCTATTGTAGGTGATGAGACATCAAATGAATGTATTTTCTAAGGTATTTAACATCTCTTTTGTTATCATTTTTTGGGTATATTGTTAGGTTTACGTAGTTTTACAGCATAAGTATTTTAGATGACCATTTTTTATTTTCTTATCTAAATCTCTCATTTTGTAGCCTATTCTAAATATCATGGATTTTTTGTTATTACGAGCATCTAGATTCTATTTTGTGACCTTATTTGTAGATTTCTCGTAAGAACTTCTGAGTAGTTTAGTGAAGGTCATTTGCAAGGATAGTAGAAGACTGAAAGCCCTGAGTAAAAATTTGGCAGCATATAGAAGGGTCAAACAAGGATGACAAAGAAGTAGATGAATTATGATCCGGGAGTTTGAATCGAGTTCTGGGAACTATCTGAGAAAAATCAGCCTGCGAGGTTGAAACTGTTGGATTTTCTCTTCTCGAACGCTATCAAATGAACTACAAGAACTCTAAAATTTGATCAGTGGTTCACCTATAGCAGAGCATACAACTTGATAAAAAAAATCAAGTTCTGTAAGTCTCAAGGAAGCAGCACGGGCTGTGTAGAATGGCACGACCCGTGCTAATGCCTTGTGTCACCCAATTTGGGGCCCAAGATGGGTTATGCAAGCCCATACATGAAAATAAGGCGGAGACTCAAGTCTAGGAGATAAGACGTACATTATGGCTTGCCACGTACGCTCGAAAGGAAGAAACGAGGACCTAGACGATGGGTCGTGTAACTTGGAATGACTTGTGCACACATACATCATTTTGTAGGCGCCCAGGCGATGCCCACCCCACCCCACCCCCGTGCTCTATTGCATGGGCCATGTTGGGTGACATGTGCATTATGAAATGGGTCATGCGAGCGTGACACTAAGGTTTCACTAGCGTGACACTAAGAAAATAATAACCTAACTTAAAAGCTCTGGTTGCCTCCCGAGAAGCTCCGTATCTTTAAGGTCGTCGGCACAACCCTAATGTTATCCATATGGTGAAGGTTTGAACCCCTTCACCATGAGTATCCAAAAGTAGAGAGGTGGGGGTACAA